>JAMKCH010023736.1:0-20541 GCA_023653785.1 Ophioderma brevispina
ACATATCGACTCTCAGACAATAATGGTAAGTGCAAATATCTGCGTCCCCCAGGGGTGTCCATGATTTTGCGCTTGTTATTTGGTCTTGATTCGAATTGCTTGCAATTCGATTCATTTCGATTCACGCCAATCCTGATTGACGTTTTGCATCCTGCACCGCCTCCTAGTACCAGTGTGCTAATCTGGCGATGTATATGCAATTTGTTACATCAACATCGGATTAAAGGTAAGCAGATTCCTGTATGAGTCATGTAAGAACAGGGTGTTCTAATGACTCGTAAGGAAGGCTTGCTTACCTTCTCCGCTGTGATTCCCCGGCCCGTCCCCCGCCCCCTGCAGATGTGATCTTGTCGAGGGTAAACTAAAAGAGGAGTGGAATTGTGGGTCTGACGTCACTTGGGGAGGAGATGTCATCGGGTGATCGAAATGGATATATTTATGTGGGAATAATAGTTTCATGGGAGGTTCTGCATCTGCCGAAAGACATGCCATTTGTTACATCACCTCGGAGAAGTAAGCAAGCATTCCTTACGATTCATTTAGACACCACTGTTTCTTACATGACTCCATTGAATGGTAATATTCTCTGCAAGCCTGAAATCTTTTAACCATCAAATAGTGCTTTTATATCTCTGGCAACCATACCATATTCTTACAGTATATCTTATTTGCTCATGCATGATATTACCTGCCATACCATCAAAATAGTGCTTAGAATAGGCAGGTAGTTCCCTGGGGGTAAGGAGAAATATGGGTTCTCAAATAACTAAACCATGTGCCTGAATGTAAACTCAGGTGTGGAATTTAATCCATCACCACTGTAGTCGGTAAAGCAACTTGCTCACACGCGCAGCGAGATATACCACCAAAAGGTCAAAACCTATATTTCTGCAGTAATAAATTTACAGTGAAATGGGATTGATCTTCCATGTAGTAAGATAAGTTATTTGATTTGCCCAATTAAATGGTCTGGGAACATACATTGTCTCATGAAATTAAATTTTGTGTACTTACCGAGAGAAATTTCAAATGATATTGCTGCGATTGACGTCCATGGCACACAAATCACACAAACATTGCATTGTATTGAATGTTCTGTTGAATCCACAGCACTGTGTTATGTATATGTCGCCAATTGTGGAATGGCATAATTGGTAGGATTGAAATGGCCATCAGATAACAGCATAGACATGAAATATTATATTTTGTAAATCGTATCTAAACGACAATGTCGCAGCTATAGAAAGAGCTGGTAAGTAGCTCTACTATAATAGACCATCATTCAATTTGATGTCAATTATATGTTTAAAGTATTACAATTTGTAAATTTGCATTATTTTGTTAACCATGGGAAAAAAAGCATGAATAGTCCAAAAGACAGTTTGAGTCCTATCTGTGGAAACCCATTGGTTAGGGACTTTAATAGTCCTCTGCCACAAGTCATTAGTTCTTTTTTAAATTTGGTAAGTGTAATTTCCAGCTGCTACATTTGTACGCTTGTATTTTGAGCACAGTGGCATGACATTACCACAACCACTTATCCATCTGTGTTATCCAAATGGGACATGCTATACACTCATTCAATTCAGCTTTCCTTGCTTTATACTGTCAATTCATTCCGTAGCTGAATGAATTGCCACTGTTATGTATATATCTCTTTTAAAATGTTGTCTTTGTGATTCAAGTGTAGTCAATTCATAAGTATCATGGGTATTTTAAAATAGACGCCATCTCTGGGCATGAGCGACCTGGCTATACATGCCGTAATAAATATCTTACAGTTAAATTGTTTTTAGAATCAAGTGAGCAGTATGCCTGTGTGTACCAGTATGAGGGTAAACACAGTATGGTTTAGATAGCACAGCGGTGTTGTCTAATTGATTATTGTGCTAACTTAAAAAACCTTGTGCTAACGCTGGGCTACTCCTGTGATACAACACACAAATACCGTGAAAGCTTTGGGCGTCGTAAACGGTGGAAATTGAAAATGTGGGGGAGAACTTAGGTCTAATTGGCAGCTGTGATTGTCTACTTCAACTACCGTTGCTTCATATACATTGCTTTTATGGGCATAGGTATATTAAAAGTGACCCAGTTTGGGAGGATGCTTAAAGTCATTATGAAGGATGGATGTGGAATGGATGTGGAACAATTTGCTTTAATTTGGATTGATTAGTACACAAACAAGCATTAATTAAAAAAAAAAAAAAAAAAAGGTAAATAATAATGGATAACTTGCACACACACAACACTGCTGTGCCTCCTCCCGACTTTTTTGTGGCTTTACAGATTATTTGGTATCAAATTAAAGTGTAGACCTATGTATTCCTAAATTTTCCTCTTGATAGAATGGCCTTTACCCCCAACCCACTCACAGTGTTCATCACGCCAATATTTCAAACCCCGTTTTTAAGTGAGAGCTAAAAGCGTGATTTTGTGATCCCGTGGAACTTGTAGTTTAAGAATCTGGTGACCCAAAATGGACATATTTTCACTCATAACATCCGGCCTAAACATCATTTAGCCCCTAAGATTCACAGAAAATGAGTTAGCTGTCCTCTGATACCGCAATTTTGACCCTTACCATAAAATCGGTGTGATTTTTTTTTCGCGATCCGTCACCATGGACCTTGAATCTATGATTACCTACCTTGAATTGGTCACAGTGGAACTTTGATTTCTTTTTAGCCCATTGACAACAATTCCACTTCCTGGGGCCATATTTTGTGTTATAAAATTTTTAAAGATAAAAATCAAGCACAATATCCAGACAAAAAGGTGTGTGAGGCTTACTACTATAATTACAGTACTAATTTTACAGAACCCACCCCCCTAGTACAATTTTTTGACTAGAAGCCACCGTTTCAGAGGGGATCGGAACTTATCGTTGTCTTCATTCCTTCAGTAGCTTGAACAAAATCCTGGGCACTATGGTTTCTTGCATTGGCTATCATTAAGCCACATACTTTTATCCTTCACAATTTGCAATAGAGAGAGGGGCTGCTCCTCTTGTAGTAATTTACGTATTCCTAGATTATGTTGCTTCACTTTACCTGGGTTGGTGGTTTGGGCCTAACAAGTCAAATTTGTTTCCGTAGAGCATGCTCTGAATAATTGGGATGGAAGGAATGAGAAACATTAATTTGTACACAAATTAATTGTGGACTCTCTTGAGTCTTGTCAGAATTCGACAAGGAAAACGTATTTTTTTTTTTCCCCAAAGGCATTTTTTTTTTATTTTGACACTAAAAATTCGGGAATGGAAGGGTTACCTAGACCATATTTTATTTTTATCTTGCCTTATTTGAAATGTGGTGATCTTTCAGTTATTCATTTATTAGTGCATGCACATTAAATAACACTAACAATAATGGAACACACACCGTTTGTTACTTCTGATCACTGGCAAATAAAACCAGCTAACAAGTCAGTTTTTTAATTATATGCATATCAATTGCATCATTAATTAACGATGATAAATAATCTACGTCCTGAAAAGAAAAGAGCGGCATGCATACAAATCTCTTCACATTTCCTCCACCCGACAAGAATGTTTAAATTTATAAAGATTCCTTCGAAATCAACTCGATACTTTATCAACAACGCTTAGGCTGGGGACGAATTGAGTGTCTTGTTTCCATCAAAGATTATGTTTTGGATTTTGCATGCTTTATAAAGCCGCTATGCAGGATCTTCACACAGGCACAGAGTCATCATATTTTGAGAGGAGAAGAAATAGCTCTGTTACTAGGGTGTGTATCCCGACATAAATTGATTTTAAGATAGTACCATTGTTAGACATTTATTGGTTAAAATTAGTACATATAAACATAAAGTGAATTTATATGCTGTGAATGGCTGATTCAGGGCAAAATACCCTTATAAAACAGGTTATCATACTCCATATTTTGCCTGTGTACTTTTGGTTTATTTTGCCCCCCCCCCCCCCACTCAATTAAGACCTATCATGATTTGCTAAATCAGCAAAATCGAAAAATCATCAAATCAGATTTTTGCTATGTAAGCAGTACAGTATCCTAACAGACCCTGCAAATTATAAACCAAGAGCAACCTACTAAGGACATTCAGGATTTTAGTCATTACTGATGTCCGACACGAACTTACTACAACACGTAATGAAAGGGGAGAAGGAGAAAATCGCATATGGACACTGCCGTTTTCTTCCTTTTCTGTCATTGCTACGCTGAAAAGTAACTAATGAATTCCACAGACTTAGCCTTCACTTTGTAAGCTATTCCTGCAACTTTCCAAAATATGTTTCATCACTGATAGTGTCTTTTATCATAATGATAATGTTTAACACGTCTCCAAAGTAACTTCACTAATTGATATATTTATAGATTGATTGATTGATTGCATTTGATTTGGTATGACCTTATTTTATCTTAAGAAGTTGACTAACACCACAACCGTCATATTAAATTATTTTTATAAATAAAGATTTAGCCAAATGCCAGATGGGTCTACACATTGAATATCAGTCAACTTAACACAATCCTACGTGTTTATTCTTTAACCAATATCAATCTATCTTTCATTCACAGGAAATGGATGACTTACATGACTAAATCAAAATTATTGCTCTACAGTAAAAATTTCAGTTTTCTACAAAATGTTATCAAGTCACTGATACCATCCATTTCTTCTGGCCTGGCATTGAATTCTAGCAAACCTTTTCCATATTTGATCCGCTTAGCCAGGTTGCATTATTCATTCTTCTATTTAGCAAGTTTTCATGACCCCAATTTTTCAATTTTCTGCATATCTGCTGCATTCATGCCAACAAACACCGCTCTGTGAGATGAATGCTCCCATCAATGGCAAATGAAAAATGACACAGATGATGGAATTATTATTTTTTGTGTATTAAAGTCATTAATGTAGCTTGTGAAACACAACAAATTGTGTGTACACACCTGTTTTGCTACATCACCTTCGAGTGTATCTAGGTTCTGCTGGTGCCGCATGATTTTAATTTTCAAATTCAACCCATCCACCTGTTTTTGCTTCAGTGCCCATCACAACGAAATCCTCAAAAGTATTTGCAATAAAAAATGACTCCATAATAGGTGATGCATTTTTGTCCCAGTGTGTTCTATGGTCATGAATGATAACGATAGCAGGCAAATTCAATCCTGTATGGCGCAGGTGAGCTGGGGAAGAGGGAGAGTGAGTGAGAGAACAGGGACAGCCGGCTGGCAATTGAGAAATTATCCGCCTTGGGTACGCACTGCTCCTGAATCTCTAACCAGCTAGCATTCAATTTCAAATTAATTGACTACAATTGCGTACAATATTGCACACAACATATTTTGGTCTTGTGCCTGACAATTTGATATAAATCTAGGACTACAGCTGTAATTCGTTTAATACGTTTTCCGCACGTGGTTATTTCTTTAATCCACGGTGGCATTATTATATGATTTAGACTAGGAGTCCATGTTTTTTAGGTTTGGGTTACACGTACAGGCACATACAGGTGACACCAAGCTTTAAATATGTAGTAACATGTAAAATGCGACATGAATACGCACATGTTTGTATGTTTAACAAATCGTCCTTTGAGACAGTTGAATTTTTAAGGCGCACGATTTGCCATATTTTCAGGCCATGCAGAGTAAATGTATATAATATAAGTTCAAATCTCTACATCAGCAGTTATTTGGTTTGGGCTTAACACATTCATGATATAGTCCATATGTCGGAAGCCAGCCATTCAATTTCATTTCCATGCCGATTTTCAGTTCGAGTCACCATGTGCAGCTGGGCGAGACACTGGGTAAGCACAATATTTTTCACAGCTTGGTATCGACTTTGGAGGCAACTCTTTGTTTTCACAGATAACTGTTCGCATATTTGTACATTTCCTTCCATCCCAGAAGAAAGAATAATTGTAAGTGCCGATATTTGTGCAAATCCTGAGAATAGCCGAGAATGTTGTGGATTTTTTTTAGCCCATACAGAAATGATAAAACATGAACTATCGGATTTCTCAAACCATTGCTCACAGCAATTTTGGTTTACTAAAATCTTGTTTCCTCACTTGCCAGGCTGGAAATATTTTTGAGCTTACTCCAGGCATACTCTATCTTACTGAGTGCTGTTTCTATTACATTATCTGTTTCATTGTAATTTAACCCTTTAAGTAGCTCTGGCTTTAGGGCAGAAAGGCATCCATCCGTATAGCTGCCAGGTTTTAGATTGGGCAGGTAACAACACCTGTAACTTAACTGTGACGAAATAGCAGCTATTTGCAGTTGGGGCTTTGCCAAGTAAACCCTCAATTTTTCTTCTCCTGAATCTTTTTCATGAGGTTCTGTAATTATAACATGTGTTATATATATCACAAATGAGTTAGCATTCATTTTAATTAAATCACTTGGGGATGTTGCCAAAGCTTAAATTGTGAGTTGTTGGCCTCTTTAAATGATATCATGGCATATCTTGATTTGTTTATCTGTTACCATTAAAAGTTTTTTTACTTACCTTGATGGATTAGTAAAACTTGGACAATTTTGGGACCCTTGATTAGGGATCCATACGGGTGTACAAAAATTGAGGTTGAAGGTCATCTACAGTGTACCCCAATGAAATTGCTTTACTTGCACTTCATCGGCTGCTATGCTCACCTAGTGGCCTATGTTGACATTTTGTAAATTTTGGCAGCACTTTCTCAAATTGTCAAATCAATCCTCCGAACAATTGTTAAAGGTGGCAATTCGGGATTCCAGCACTTCTGTTTTATCTTGTCACTAGTCATTATCCTTGAGAAAGCTTCTTCACAAGCTTTAGGCTATCCATCCCGACTTTAGGTTGCGTTTTTGTGTTTCTGAACAAATGCTCCATTTCCAAGGTCCCATAGGCCCCGGTGCTATACAATTTCTGTCCGTTCCGACAGAAAATACAAAAGTGGGATTTCTTACAGACACGACCGAATTGCACGTAAGATTTGGCACACTTGGATTACTTTTAACAGTCCGCAGATGACTGAAAATCTTAATTTTTTGAGGTACTAAGTAAGGTCGGGGACGAGCTGTGGATCATGACATGATGCCCCTTTAAAATAGAGAGGATAATTACATGGTTGTATGTGCTTTATTAATTTTCCATTTCAAAATGTTGTATGTGCTAAAACCCACCCATGTAACATGTTTTTTCATGTCTTTTTATGCATAATTGCAAAAACACATTTCACAAAATGGATTGGAGTGACATCATTATTTATGTTTTTTCGTAGATCCCATGTCACATAACGTACCAACCCAGATGGGTTTATTGGAAGGCCAAAATTGCTCGACTTGGCAACATTGTGTTATAAACCAAGGCATTTTGAAGCATGAGTTTGCTTTGATGATGGAGGATTATGAATTAATACAGTTGAATCTGCAAATGGGACATTCTTTCCAGAACAGAACTTGGTCACAGATGAGTCCCAATTTTCCCCCCCATAGATAACACCCTGAGGAAACATCCATATTTTCTACAATAACACAATCTGAACCAAAACGTCCCCAATCACCTTTTTTTGCAGAAGTTTCAAATTCTAGAATGAAAGATGTTACTGTGCTATTCTCCTTCTACATGTTAGGACTTGGATTTTGTTCATAATTTCAGATGACATACTTAAGAAATTTCTTTCAAATCTAATTTTCCAAAGTAAATCTGGGTGTAATCTTGTTCGGCATGGACGATGCATTTAGGGTAGTTGTAATATGTTCGAAAATAGAATTTGTTTTCAACACAATCTTTTAAATTTTTGAACTCATAAATGTAATTGGCAATCGTAGCAGGTGCAATCTTCAAGACATTTGATGCGTGCTTGCATTGTTTTTTTTCATGTTTTTGTGGGCCCCCCTATACTGGAAGCACTCACTAGCAATCCGTTGTTTCATGTGTATGTGTGGATTTTGTTTTGGTTTTCAGGTCACTGAAATTGGTTGATTTTTAAAATTTTTTACCATTTATAAATTTATATTTGAAGTTCATTGGCCAAACTTCTGTCATAGGGGCACCATGGTATCCTTCATATGTTGCTCGGTCCCAAGGTCACGTGCCAAGGTCACAGGTCAAGGAACGGCCCACAGCTTTATATTTTTTTTATATAGTTAGCGTGACATCCACATAACCACGAAATTCTAGTTTGTATAGGTAAACACAACTTTAATAAATTACAATTGATGTGTGATGTGTGACCTGGAACTTGAAAATAATACCAAGACTATTATATTAGCCCAGTCCCTAAGTACAATTATTGTGCACTTTTCCTCACGTGTGGACCAAACTTGGCATGCCTATACTTATTGAGCCCCTGGAATAATTTCTGATCGAGTGCCAAAAAAAATGTGCGCCCATATTGGCCTACAACACCCTCTATAGTTTCCCCACTTATTAAATATTCCTTTCAAGAGCTTATATGCCATAACTCCAATATTTTGACAAATAAGGTCCAATAAGGTTTAAAATGCAGCACATATATATAACTTTCATTCCTTACGCCCTCATCAATATTCAAATATGGCCGCCCCATATTAGATTTCCCAAAATGGCCGCCAAGAAAGCCAATTTTAAGCCTAACCCTTCTCTGAGTTAAGGAATGATAAAAATTGCTAATTTTGAGGACAACCCAACATTAGTCAGGTGAAGAGTTCAGAAGCAACATGGATTTTGATATTGCAGACGATAACCAGATCGCAGTAATCTGAATTTCAAGATGGCGGTTGATTTCAAACTGGCCGCCAAGAACCCTAGATTGGAATTTAAGCCAAATGAAGACAGAATACCTTTTGAAGGGTAACACTAAGTGCCCAAGGGGGGGGTTCCATATACACATTTGGTTTTTTGCGATATTCCGGGTCCGAATCAAATTTTCAGGAGTTTTGCTAATTGATGATTATGAATACGCTTCTCCTGATACAAAAAAATTAATCCCCCACGGCTTCATTAGAATATTAGGTTGTGGTCCCTAGGGAAACCCCCCCCCCCCTGGGCACTAACGGCAAGTAAAAAAATCAAGCTATTTTTACTAATAAAAAATTAAAGTATTAAATCTTGGGATTTATTTGCTTAGATATATACCCTTAGGATGTAATTAATTAATAATTAAAATACTTAACCATCCAAAACCGTTTATATGATGATAACATCAATTCTAATTTTGCATTTTTTTTTTTAAAATAATCATTTGTAAGTCTATGGGAAAAAAGTAAGGCGATTTGAGTTTCTGAGAAAAATACAAGTGTATGTAATTTGGCTATATTTTGCAATGCTTATTTTAATTGGTTATTCTAGAGCAGATATAATGAAATTATTTTGGTTCAAAACCTTATTATTGGAGTTGCTGAGGATGAAAATGTTCGGACCCACTCTCGTGTCAAAGAGTGACAATTTCAAAATGGTCGTAGGTCATAGGTCAAAGGCCGGATTTCATTTTATTGTGGGTATGTTTTTCTTACGTGACCCCCCTTTATTTGTTGTATTGTCATGATCAAACTCCCACGGAAAGTGGTTTTTAAGGTGGGTCCCTAGGAACCCCCCCCCCCCTTGGGCACTAAGGAAGTTTTTTTTAGCTGGGGGCACTTAAGTGTTTGAAACTGATCACTTGTCAGCTATTGTTTGACTGAATAAGTCCAGTAAGTGCTCCAATATATCTGGACCATTGATTTAGGTCAATTTGATATCCATATACCTCATCCACCCTAGATTTCAAAATGGCTGCCACTAAATATCAACTAATGCATCTACATAAGGCATTCTCCACTTATGAAGATGAAAAAAAACCCTAAGACCGTCCCACATGACAACGCTAAAGAGTTTAGAAAGAACAATTGCCGGCATTGTAGTACAAATAGCAGCAACTTGAATATCATGATGGAGAATGGAAATGGCCGTGCCATGAACCATTTTTGCAATTATATTCTACCCTGAACCACATTTGATCTAGTTCTACTGACAAAACCTATGTCTAATTGTAAGAATTCAAAATGACCCCCTTTGTAGGAAGCATTAGTTGGCTATAAGCATTAGGGTAGCCATACTGAGTCAGTTCTTTGGGCACCTGTTGGTGTATGGCATAAAGTAGAGTGCATTTAAAGTCAGGCTATTCTGGATTGGCATCCATCGTTACATGCACTGAGCAACCACTTCGAACCAGCTCACTCAAGTTTTTGCCACCTTAGAGATTGTGTCCAATGTATTTGGTTCCACCTAGCTTCCAAGTCCCAAGTAATAGGACCAAGTAGGAAAGGATTGTATAAAAAACATGACAGCCACAAGTCACCCCAAAGAGATAGAGATATCCAGGACTTCATAAGGTTCCACTGGAAAGCCTGCAGCTACTGACAGGGATAGTTAGTACCAGATGACTTATGACCCGATCACAAAAACATGCCCTCATGTTAGACCATTCGGTTAATAAAGTGATCAATGGTAACCTTTTCTTGGTTGATAGTGGTATATAAAAATGGGGTCTTTTGGCAAAGTCTTTACCAAACTTATCAAATAGCATAATTTACTCAGGTGGAACAAACATTTTTTTTTTTAATTTACAAATTTTAATAAATTTGGCCTAACGATTGGCCTCGATGCATACAGGTAGAAAATGGGTATATAGCCATTGATTCTGCTTTCAGATTCTAACAGGTACATTTCTACCAAAAACAAACTGGGACCCAATGCCATACAGCACAAATTCAGATCTTTGACTTATCGGCCTAAAACAAATGTTAGGTATGGAAGCCCTGTACTAAAAAGACCAAGCTTAAGGTCAAACGTCTATTGGCAAACATTAGCTGAACTTTAAGCTGATTTTTTTTTTAAACAAAAACGCTCATTTTCCTCGGACCTTTCTAAAAGAGTATGCATTGCTATTCTGTGAATTGGCGACAATCTTGAAAAAAGTGGTGGCACAATTTCTTACCGTACGGTACAAAGTTGAAACCTGAAAATTGTGTTACAGTGCGCATAACAATACTCAACATCGATTGGTTAGGAAGGGAGGTTTTAGGTATTGGCAAAAGCTTCAAGTTTGACACCAAACAAGCAATCATTACAGTAGCTTTTTATTTCCTATTTTCGATTATAGTTGCAAAATTAAGGTGGGACACAATTGGACAACCTCGGTCCCCACTTATACATTCAAAATTGAGATTGGTATATAGAAGGAAAGTTACAGATTTTCTCATTATACCCCAGTGAAATTTAAAGATCAGTAAAGTTTCACTTGATATTGAACAAAAAAACATCCCCAAATGCTTGTCGGCACAGTAATTATACATAGTCTCCTATGGCCGTTTTAGTACATATCAAGTCTTGAGGAGTCTAAGTGTTGAAAAATATCAGATTCAAAACATGTTTAATGATTTTAAAATCGGACGATTTACACCAATATTAATGTCTAGCTATGAGTTTTAAAATAGCGGGCTCGACTGCATCTCACCCCATATTCTTTGCAACTCATATCTCGACCAATTAATTTGGGCTTAATCGATCCAATCTTATATCACATTTCTGCTTTTACTATCCAAATGGCGTTGACCGATTGACCCAAACAATTTTTTGGAAATTGTTTTTTAGCCTATAATATATGGCTTTGTCATCCACGTAGCATTAGAGTAGGAACCCAATATATCGCATAACTAGTCTCTCATGGCGTGTCCAATTCCTTTTGAACTTCAGTATTCAAGTAATGACATTTCTTTGAAAGTTATGTTGTGGGATTTTTAAATTCTGAGCGGATGTTGCCGTTTTGGGGCATTTGTTCGGCCTTTGTGTTTTTTGGCATGAATTGTTTGGTAGGCAATGATTATGGTGATTTGTCTGTTGTCCTATAATGTAGATTCATGCTGGTGTTAATGTGCACATCCATGTATTATCAATGCTGGCCTAGAGAGCCATTGCATTTGCAGCCTAGTCATAATACCATTTGCATTAAATTTAAAGTTTACCTTGCCAGATGTACTAGTTGTACTTGTTGATCCGCCTATAATAATTCAACGACCTTCCAACCAATCACCAGTGGCCTTTAGACTGCAATCTGGGCCACGGTTAAATATGCCACTGTTTTGTCTCTTCTTGGGCGGCTAATACAATTTGTAGAGTAGTAGTAACTTTTGTAGCTTTTCACATATTACTGAATGTGAAAATGTGTGTTATGTTATCAATATCCTTTTGGATAAAGTCTTAAACATTGTCTAGTATTATCAGTGTGATCAATTACCTAATTTGAAGTGCCAGTTGGTTGAAAATGGTTTGGTAATATTAGTCAAGTTTTACTTGTTAATATAAATGCTTTTTTTACAAAGTTTTGACTGACCCACCACTTTACATACCAACACGACTAGACACTACTTCCTTTTGACAATTGATGAAAAGCAGATAACTGAACTTATCATGGCCTGTGTGGAATTGAGCTGTTGTATAACAATGTATGCCTTAATTGCTATGAGACATTAATAATATATCTCATGATTTTACCATCATTTGTAAAGCACATAATGAGTGATTTGCACAGACATCATATTCTTGCATTTTGACACAAACCGTTTTAATTGAAAGTCCCAGTTTTACATGCAAAGTGTATAGTGAGATTAGGGAAGAAACCAAAGTTGAAGTTAGAATTTACTCGCAATTAAAACTGCATGTTTTAAGATTCACAGTCTCCATTTGCAAATTCATGCGACACCTGGAGTATACATCCATTAGGTCACCTTGCAGATTAAAAATTGACACTTAAAATATAATACCGAAAAAAATGTTGTTCCTTTGAAAGTGAACATTGAAATAACTATGAATTCTTATCAATTTCAAATATTGATTTAAAGTTTTTTCATTAAAATTGGCTATTGTGTGGTTCTGTGTAAAATCAATTACTAATTTAATACACCGGTAGGTCATAAGGCTTGTCATAAGCCTCCATGATTGGCTATTGATGGCCTAGATCACTTGAAAGTCCTTGTCGCATGAAAAAATGAAATTTAATTTTACAAAACAAAAAACAAAATAAAGCTCGGATTCATGTGCATGTTCAGAGTTCACATCATAATCATTTTCAACTATGCAATGCTATAAGAAACCATTTGCTATGTACTTTGCTTTTGTGATTACGGCGCATTTGTATTACATATGAAGATGTATTTTCACTTATTTAAGGTGGGAATTAATGCACTGGTATGCAATATATAAAAATGCAAAACAGCTTTCACACGATTAGGACTTTCAATTCATGTTTATATAAATTAAGAATAAATAGAAGTAAACTTTTAATTTAGTGTAGAAAAACACTTGCTGAATAGCATTGACTCCTGGGCCTAAATGAAATAATTTCATTTAAGTTAAGCATGGAGAAATTTGAAAACAATAGTCACATCCCATCTCAGATTCAAAGAAGCATAGATCATAAATCACCCCTAATATTAAGTAACATATCTTCATGACACTCTTGATAATATTGTTGGTGTGTCTTAATTCTAATCCTTCACTCCTAATGTTAAAGGGTTCAGGTAAATACTAACAAGCTTAAATCTAGTGTAATTATGTCAGAAGCTAAATTCAATAGGGCAATTTGTAAAACTCTTTTCTTGTTAATTTTTTCTTATTTAATGTGCAAATTAGATTAATAGTGTAAAGGACAAATGACTAATATTAATAGATAGTAATTTGTCTTTTCACACTATAGTTTATTGTCATATCAAAGTAAGAAACATAATTTCTACTACCTCTTTTTCCAGTTTACACTTGATCTTGGAAAAAGTTGTATTGCAAATGTTGAATGTTTTTATTTAGGTTAAAAACCCAACATTTGCCCTGACATGGTTCTCTTTGAAGTGTTAACAGCATTAAAAGATAACACGTTAACAGATTTTTTAACAAGAGAAATAAACCAAAGATTAAATTAATAGTACATCAGCATCTAATACTTTAATGGAATCATCACATTTTAGAGGAAAATGTTTCTATTGAGCGCGTTATTAACATGAATCAAAAGTATGGTGCGGGTTTTTTTTATTTTTCCGTTTCTGTAGCTGCATTTTTTGAAAAATCAGTCAGGCTATATTGGTATACCTGCAAATGCTTACCTCAAAGCTACTTACAGAAATAATCTGTTTTTCCCAACAGTCAACTGTAGATATTGTAGACCTACTCACACACAAGAACAAGATTTTTTTAAATAAAATGAGTTTTTGTTTTTTATTGTTGAAGAACCTGTTATTGCATTAAAAAGTTTTAACAAGTTTTTAAAAGTTTTCTAAAGATGTTATTTTTAATCATGTTCACCTCAATATAACATGTATTAGCTACGTGATATCCCATTATCTTTTATTATCTTATTAGCCATTTCATTTGTTTGTTTTTTTGGCAATAGTTCCATAATTTACCCTCTTCAAAGTTCTACATGCAATTTTTTTTTTTATTTTTGCCTTAGGGTTAGGTATTGTTAGGTACGCCCTACTAAAAGAAGTTGTTTCCGTCAAGTTTCAGGGGTTCATAGGGAACTCTTTTCCATTTTGTTTATTTATGGAAAGTTCTGTTCCATAATAAAAGAAGATTTTTCCCTACTGCACTTCATTCTACTTTCTCACATTTACCATTACCAAATATACTGAACTAAAAATATGTTTGCTTGCAGACCATGGCAAACTTTCTAATGCTAAATGTGTCCTTGTATGGCCCCGGCTCATATTTTGTGGGTTCTGGGTACAGTTAACTAAAAAAAAAATACATTGTTAGATCGTAAAATTTACATAGGCCTACTCCTGATTTGGCTATTGATAAGCCTACATCACTTTATGTCCATATCAAGTGATAATGATTTTAAAAAAAGCTAGATTAGTTGGCCTATTATGTGGTGTTCACATCATTATTATTAGTTAAATAGTATGACAATGAAGTAACCATTTAATATTGCAATGAGTAAAGGCGCATTTGTATTATCTACATATAAAAATAGGCACAGGACTTTTTGCGCGATTAAAACGCAAAATGCAGCGTCCCGTAATTTGAAATGCGCGAAAATGCTTCTTTTTTAGTCAAAAATCGCAAAAATGCTTTTCCTAAATGTTTGCCCGGCTAGTCAATCAGGAACACGAAAAAGTCCTTGGCAAAAACCATGCCAAACTTCCAAAGTAGGCCTTTGCATACATCCCTTTGCATACATCCCTCGAGAATAATTTACTTTCGTACGTGGGAATCCCATGGGGAATCCCCACCCCCGGTCTCGGATGACGTACGGGGTTTTCCACTCTTGCCCCTGAATGTCCACGTTTGGGAGTTGTTGTTTCATCCTATTCCCATTCCGACCCGCAGCCGAAGTCCGAATTTGTTTTAATTCCGAATAGATCATCCCATGGATAAACCAATTATGAAACAAAGACCCGAACCGCGCGTTTATAGCTTTGATAGCATGCTCATATTATTGTTTTAAATTGGAAGCTTGGTGAGTAATCAATTTTCGCCGACGTGTGCATAATAATGATTTAATAATCAGTTTGTGTTTGTTTATTGGCAAATTAATTAAAAAGGTGTTTTTTTTTACAAAATATTGAAAAATTTGCGATGGACCAACAAAATCGTGATTAACCCAAAAATTCGTGATTTTTGCGGCTTTTGCGGATTGCGCAAAACTATGGTGCCTATATAAAAACAACATTTTTTTGGCTTAAGTTCATCTCATATGTGAATTAATACTCTGGTATAATAATCTAGCGCCAAAAACCTGGCTTTAAAGTCACACAACAAAAAATAGTATTATGGCCATTTTTCTATGGTATAATAGATAAAGGTACTTTAAAGGATGCTGTTGTTGTCTTTGAATGGCATCATATTATAGGCCTAACGCATCATTGATGCTCTGGTTACTGAAATCGTACGCATGATCGTTTCCACCTCCCTTTATTTAATTCTCTACTTTCAAACTTTTAGCAAGAGTTACTTAATTAATTAAAAGTGCTATTGCTTGGCGGATTCCATATTATTCAGAATAGGTTGTCAGATTTGCACAAAATCAAACAAACACCTTTGTGTTATTCACAAATTACTACTAGCAAGCATTGATGTAATGACTGGCCAAACCTGTTTGCAGATTGTTCATTGTCCCATTTATGTTTGTGCATTAAGAACACGCAACCTAGAATAATTTCTCATCAACCAAAGTTATAACAATCATACAAAAGTGTATCTTCGTCTCGGTAGTCCCAATCAAAATGTAACTTTGCATATCAGTACACATGGCTCATATCTTCTACTCTGATGGATTTGTTCGCTCTCAATGAAATATTAAGAGGAACTTCACATAATATTCAGTTCTTGAATTTCTCCAAACCAGATTGTTAACAAGTAGCAGTATGTGTGTTCTTTATCCTTTCATTTCGAAACAGGCTCGTTAGCATTTCAATATGAATATTCATCTAAGTGAAGTAAGGCTAACATGGATAATCAGTTGGTGTCCATGTGGAAATCTAAGATGGCAGCAATATTGACTTGATCTAAAAATTTACGTGAGTAATTAAGATTGCTTAAAATCTAGTGCAGGACTTCATTTTGGACCAAGCGGTGAAATTTGCATCGCCAACCCCTTCAAGCGGTACATTTCATAATTGGTGTAAAATTCCGAATAATAGTTCATTAGCGGCCTTTTTGAAATCAGATGCCATCTTGAAATTCCGAGATTTTCTGCTATCTGTTACAACTGCAGATGCCATCAATCGTTTTTCTGAACTCCTTAGCATTAGCAATGTTGGATTGTCCTTAAAATTAGTGTTTTTTTTATCATTCTTAACTCAAATTAGCTTATTAAGATTTCAGTGCGGCCTTTGTGAAATCTAAGATTGCACCATGTTGATATTAACCTAAATCAATAGCTCTCTACATATGCATCATTTAAAATCTTACTATACCGTATTTGGTCAAAATAGTGGAATTATTGCATTTAACACTTACTGTGCTCAAGTGATCGAATCTCGGATCAAACATTTGGCAATGTGGTATTATAAATTTTTGCCTTTTTGTACATAAGAGGGTGTTAAGCTCTTGAAAAGAATATTTCATAATTGTGGAAAACTTATAGAGGGCGCTGTCAGGCCATATGGGGCTCCTACTTTTTTTGCACTCGATCATAAATGTTTGGGCGGCCTCAAGAGTGTACAGCAACCCAGTTTCATGCTTTTAGAAAAAAATGCACAATACTCCCTAGTTTTTTGTGCTTAGGACTGGGCTATATACACCCATACTATATGTTAGTATGCTGCCCCACTGTTTTGCTGTTGCACTGTTGTGATTAACTGTTTACAGTTTCCCTAAATATCTTTGGCCTTGAATCCGTGCAATTCCGGAGGAAGAAAGTCATTAAGCAGGTGGCAGCGCATGGTCCGAAGCATGCTGTACAGATGAAGGAGGCTGGGCATAGCGATGAGCCGGACACGTCCATGACACAGGCAAGTTCATATCAATCCAACTTTGGAACCACGCGGTTAAGACTATTAATTTAGTGTTAAAAGGTTTTACACTTTAATCACAAGGATGACCGCGGTAGATACTGTTTTGCTTGAAGTTTTAAGTGGATTATTATTGCAATTGTAGTCTTGGCCTGAAGTCTTACCATTTCCGTTGTGAAGTTCAGTGCACTGGTACACATTGATCTGTGAATCATTCTATACCATTAATGGGCCCCCACATTAAGGGGGCACCACATTAAAAAGGGGCACCACATTAAAGGGGCACCACATTAACGGGGCACTAAAGGAGGGGATGAACCCCAACAAAGCAGTCCATATTTTTGTGAGCTCTTGCCATATACCAAATATACCACTGATTAACACAAATTAACACAGCAGTTTTGTGGTAATTGTGTAATTGATGGCTTACAATGTTTCACGAGTACTGTCAGTACTTAAAGCAATAACAGGCAACATTTTTGAAGAATGCCCCCCAATTTCATAATTTGGAAGATTTTTGGCACAGTTGTATTGGTAAATTGTCTAGGACACTATCCTGCGAACGGTAATACTCTAAAGTGCGTATTAATTTGTCCTAACAAGCGATTTTGTAATTAGCATTGGCATCCTAGTTGTAAATTTAACGGTGGAGCTGGACACGCCAAATTTCCATCCTTCCATTAGAAAAATATGCCACCTCATGAAAAATGACCTCTACTTGACTTGCCTGAACCCATGGAACTAGTGGTTAGGTCGACACGTACTTGGCACTATTTTCCCAGCTATTTCATATTGGAAGGCTTTCCAGCAGTCATTGAATTATATTATCGGAAGATCTCCGATATTAATTCTAATTACAAACATTCCTTCTTTTGACACATAGGGAGTTTCGAGCTGTACCATTCACAAGATAGTTACTAGCCAATTCCAATTGACTGGGCAAATCTGAAAATTTTTTAAAATTGGGTGCTCTTCAAAAAATGCGCTTTATTGGTTTAATGATAAAAAGTGTTCAAGAAGGTTAGGAACCACAAGATATTTCATGATCTTGCAAAAAATATCCCTAAGTACTACAGGGGTGGTCGTCAAATAATTACCCCCTATTATAAGCGACCATACTTCAAAAGTAATTATCATATTTTGAAAATATTTAAAGATCTTAACCACAATTACTTTTTAACATTTTAATGTAAACACCACTCGCGATTCGGCTCAGTAGTTTTGAAGAAATAAGCGATTATGTTTAAAAAAAAAAAACACATTTCAATGGAACACTTTCCTTCCCAAGTTTGTGTAATAAAGTGGGCAGACAGACAGGCGAGAAATATCCACAGTTCTTCATTTTACTTTTTCATTTTATTCTTTAAACAAAAAAGATAATAAATGTTATTTTGCACCAGGTTCACCATACTATTGCACAATACATGACAAAAGAATTTACATCTTTTCCTATTTCACTTAAAAATTGAAGAAATTATTTTATTTTTTTCTTCCTGCTCTTCAATCTTTTTTTTTGAAAAAATAATGTTAATACCATGGCTGTCGGCAATCCAGCCAATTCCTTTTCATTTAATTTAAATTGCATATCATCAGCCAGCTTTCCAGAAAAGTTATGCTTTGAAATTGATATTGAAAACGAAGTAAAGTTAATATTCAACAAGGTTGTGCACATTATAAAAATCTAAGAACGGTTTTCAACCACCAAATGTTCACCCTTTTCTGTCTGCTACGGAATTGATTCAGATGTGTAGACTTTCCGTTTTTATAAAATGCTTTCAAGATTTGACATTCAATCAGGCCAACAAATGCAAAGTAAACTGACATGTAAAAAGTCAGTCGACCAAATATCAACTCTTCAAGTTCTAACCGTCAATACAATGTTTATACCCCTGCCGATCTGCCTTCTACTTGAGGTCCATTGGGACGGGTCGTTCTTCATATAACCGAGTATAGATTCAAACGGGGAATTTTGAATTTTCACTCAAATCAGTCTTCATTATTTAAATGTAGAATCCACCTTCTTATTGGAATAAGATTTCTAATTTGAATAACACTAGTGTGAATACTGCTTTTTGTTCAATTACCACCTGTTAAAGTATTGGATACTTCATTCTATGCAGTGCCACGCCCCTAGTTCAACTAACCATATTTCCACGATTTTCTACAGATTTTTATTGGTGTTGTTTTCTATAAAGATGATCTCTTGTTATTTACCAGGGTTGTGTTTTCCTTTGTTGATTTTTGTTATTAATTGTCCATGGGGGGGGGGGGAGGCGGTAATTGTTCATTACTATAATTTATGACAAAATGGCATTGAAAACTCACAAAATATTAAACACACCGTTCTTCGGGGAATGAAAAGAGACTGCTTGAACAGATAACACGATACTCACGGTAGATAACATCAATTTGTTATATTGGGAGCAAACTTGGAAGGACGTGGTCATTGACATGTGTTACAGAAGCGCTTAATTCTTTCTAAACTACTGATCCTAATCGACTGTGATGTTTGCATTAAAACGTTAAAAGTAATTGTGGTTTTAAATTCTTTTTTAAATTTCTCAAGGGGATATCTTACTTTTGAGTTATGGTCGCCTAATAGTTATGGTGTATTCTTTCTGATACACCCCTGTACTACTTTGTGGCTAAAATGGAGAGTAAAATTAGGGTTTTGTGTCGCCTGCCCTTAGGCATGAAGACACATAGGGATCAGTTTGTCCACGTAGTCTGTTGTTTGTGTCGCCTGTTGTGTGCCGCCTGCCCTTAGGCAGGAAGACACAATCATAGGGATCACTTTGTCCACTGTAGTCTGTTGTAGATGTGTTGTTGTTTGTTGATGTCTGTTGTTGTTGTGTGCAAAGGTTAACATTTGCTGTAATATCCGCATACTTTGATGGATTTAAACCACAGTCATCATAGATGCACATGGGATCCCGCATTTGCTGGATGAGGTCCAAAGGTCACATAACAAGGTCCAAAGGTATGTGTGAGGTCAATTTTGTAAAATAGCTAAAAATGTAAAATTGACCTAAAATTAAAGTTTGAAGTTCAATGGAACCAAACTTGAAGCAATAGTTGCAACATTGGATCCCTC
>JAMKCH010023737.1:0-27539 GCA_023653785.1 Ophioderma brevispina
TTTTTTTCGTTTTTTTTTTTTCCGCTTTTCTTTGCTATTGGTTTCCACCATACCTTGAGTTTTCAGCAACTTAGTTGATTAATACTTGATACTTCCTCTATGTACTTTACTAAATAGCGCAATAAAGTAATGTTTGATTTTGAGTCGCTGTAAGAACAAATTATTATTCACATTTTCTGCCATCTCATTAACATACAAATGATTCATGGTAACTTAAAAAAGATTACTCATTGACATTACTCATAAATGGATGCAACCCGACCTTACACTTAATTTTTGTAACTGATTGCGTATCAAATAAATCCGGCTTATGAAATGGCAAATGTCCTGGGATGGATGTCATGTTGTATGGTTTGTGTGTCTGGATACAAAAAGGTAAAACATTTTTCATAACTTTTTGTTTCCAGATGAGCTAGCGTACCCACTTAGATATATTGTAGGAGGGCACAAGCCCCTACTTAACCATGTAATCCATTCCCCAGGTCCTCCCGCCTGGTCGACAGGGGTGGGAAAATGTCAAAAAAGTCAACATTTCACAAAAAAGTCTAGATGAGTTAGAGTAGCCAAACTCAATATCATTGTAGGTTTTTGTTGCTATAGACTGAACGTGTTTAGACCTATGCCTCTGATAAGCTCCTAGGCTACCACCTAACTGCCCGATATGGAGTTTTTTGAGGTTTGGGTCCAACAGTCCACTTAGCTTCAAGTGCCTTCCAAGCAGGCAGACTGGCTTATGGACTGTTTTGTCTCCACCTTCTTGTGTCAATATAGATATACATAAACAATGTCAACACCCATATTATTCACGCCCCAGAGCTGCAACATACCCCTAGGGAGAAGCATCCGTCCATACCGCCATTGGCTGTTATACCAGATTTTATAGAGTAGATACAGGAAATTTTCCTTTCAATTCAAATAACGAAATATGTTTAGAACATGAGAAATTCTCATTCTGCATTTCAAGACTATACAACTTTGATAGCGCGAAAAATTGCAATTTGAATTTAAATCAAACTTCGGAAGTCCTTTTAAACTTCAAGTTAACCATTGAGCACCCGCAAGTAGAAATGCCGGCAACCTGCCATCTTAAAAAACCTCCAAGTGACGCTGTTTGATGAAAAAAATAAAAAATAATATCCATGGGAATGTCAACTTCATGTTTCAAATTGTACCATAGACACTCAGAAGTCGTTTGTTGTTTTTTTTTAACGATATTTAGAAACATCATTTAACACTAATAAAATTGCCAATATACTCTTCCTAAAACTGGTTTTTGTTATTTGAAAGTAGTAAGCCTACGTGGATCTTGTATTTATTTTCAGTGACCTTTGGAGGCTATAGATTGGAATGGCTTAGTAACTATAAATGTAATTTAAAAGATACAATATGATTAAAGAGTTGTTTTTAGTTTTTATTTTTATTGAAAATAAAAGTATTAATTCAAAACACGTGCTGTATGTATCGGATCATAAGAATTAAAGTGATTTTCGTGCGAACGCCTCGTAAAATTAATACAGATTAATGGCTTGCATAGTATATAAAGCTTTCTTTCTTCATGAAAGCGTGCTCACAATAAGACATTTCAATTCCACAATGCACACATAAAATTATTTTTTAAAAATGTTTCAAATTTTGGATATACAAGTTCAATACTTCTCTAAAACTTCAATCGCTGATATCTCGAAAGTGACTTTCTGGTCGATTTGCCTGTTGGGAAGATTCGTGACGATACAACATATATAAACTATTATGAATTTCAATTATACGTTTTATCACACTCAAATTTACAGGGAAAAATACTGTAATCTTACAAGGAAAACATCCAGCAAATTCACATTATACAATTACAGCTTTCACAAGTTTCATTCAATTCACTGTATATTTTACAATTTAAATACATAATTTTTTACAACAATGAACTGTTAGCATTTTACAGTATAAGATAATTCAACGGCAAAATTGGTTGACCATTTGGGTGGATTAGGCTATGTAGGGTGCTTTTTTGGTCACTAAAAACATCACAATCTCTGTAATAGCTCACCAAATATTTTGAAGCGTTTTTTGATTGAATTAATAATTTTTACATAATTATTAGTTGGCAGAAATGCTTGCCGGGAATCACACAACACCGCTAAATAAACTAGGTGTAAGGCAGACTACGTCGTGCCGAGACACTTGTTGGGCGTCCCTAAATGTGGCCCTTGCTTACATGAAGAGTCCAAAATGTTGATAGTTTGTGTCCTTTGAATGAAATTTGAAATTAATCATAATGTGTGGACTAGTAACACCTTTGGGTGGTAAGGATGTTGTCTGTGCATTTTTGAAATTTCTGAGGGTTTGGGGAAATTGTGCAATTTTTTATTTTTTAATATATAGTTTATAGTAACATTCAACTAGAACTAGGCGGGGACGTTTTGAAAACATGCACATTTTTCGATGCCCTGTAACTCAAAAAATCACCTTCATCATATGACTTTTTCATTTTTGTTGAGAGCTATGGTCCTAATCTTCCCAAACATCCAGTTTTGAAATAACATCGCTTTATAGCCGAGAAAGCGACGTTAGGTGAGAGTCATTTTGTACACGAGTGTATGGGGAGTTATTTAGTGGTGTGATTACTACCGATTTTCAGGCATCACAATACAAATGGATATGGCCAAAGCTTTGTTTGAGTCGGGTCAAACGATAGAAACTTGAATGGTTGTCTGCAATGTGTAAACATCATATTACTGTAGATATCCAATTTGAGCCATTTTAAGAAAGTTTGCAAGTGGATTTTGTGAGTTTGGGTGCCAATGTTGAGATCGAATCAGTTCCTAGCCTAGCTTGATCACACAGGTTTTTACTTATTACATGACTCACTATCGTAGCGTACACAATCACTGTTAGTGATCAATGTTGCAGCCGTCACTCTCGTACGTGTACAATTGTAACTCAAAAAATATCATTTTCCCCCCAAAAAAAATGCTCACATTCAAGAGGGGAGGCCTATACCTAGGCTTAGGCTAGTACGCCATAGCATGTAGGCTAGGCTATAATGTCTTTTTGTTAATAATACTACGGCAACATTTCGGTAACAATTCGGGGGTGGTAAACTCGGGGTGGTGGGGGTACCCCACTTTGGGGTGCCTCAAGAATTCCTACAATGCTTTCCCTGAATAAATAGACCTCTTGTCTCAGAATGATGTATCACGCATTTGGCCATAATGCGCCATGATATGTACCGTGCATGAATCCCGAGCATTTGTCTCATGAGGATCGTGTTGTAAAGTTGGAAAGATCCAAGTGCAAAGAAAATTGGAAATGCATAGCCACAAGTTTAATAATGGATTCATTCTTTAGTCATCATTGTTAAAAATCCAATCTAGCAAGATTCCTACCAATTAAAATAGACCTTCTGATCAACATTTCAAGGTAGTTTCAAACATTGTTTTTCACTATTGCCAGTAACCTTATGGCAGCACATCCCTTCTATCTATGATGTGATGTGATCGATTGATTATAAGTTCCTGTATTTCAGTGAGTTAATCACAGAAGAAAAGTTTACAGGGATTGGTTTAATGTTTCACCAAAAATTACTAAAAAATTGCATAATTGGGTGCTTTTGAGGCCACTTTGGGTTAAATACACCAAATTTAACTGAATTGGGTGCTTTTCAGGCCTCTCTCTACTGGAATCCGCCCAATGCATGTGAATTGGGTGGATATCTTTTTAAAAGCACCCATTTCATGTAAATTGGTGCTTTTAAATGCCAGTTTGATAGAATTCAGAGTTGTAAAATCCAAATCGGGTCTTTTGTAGTGCTTCCTCAGCCATCCTTCTAAAACCAGATCATTTCGTTAACAAAGTGTGCTATCTTCAGCAGATAGCAAAAATAAGACCATTGCCCGCAGAGCAGTTTTTACTCATTTTTGGTCTCTATATTTTGGCTACAATGGCTCGTACTGATAGAATAACATTCAATATTATGAAAATAGGTGTCTTCAAAAATTTTCCAGTCTCTTCAGGAATCACACCACTAAATAAACTAGGTGTAGCAGACGACGTCAGACGCCGAGACAGTGTTGGCGTCCCAAATGTGGCCCTTGCCTAAATGAAGAGTCACAAAATGTTGATAAGTTGTGTCTTTGAATGAAAGTTGAAATTAATCATAATGTGTGGACTAGTAACAAACCATTTGGGTGGTAAGGATTTTGTCTGTGCCATTTTTGTAAACTGCAATTTTAATATATAGTAACATTCAACTAGGCGTGGATGTTTTGAAACATGCAAATTTTTCGATGCTCTGTAACTCAAAATATCAGCCTTCATCATATGACTTTTTCATTTTTGTTGAAGAGCTATGGTCCTAATCTTCCCAAAAAATCCAGTTTTGAAATAACCAGTCGCTTATAGCCGAGAAATTGACGTTTGGTGAGAGGTCATTTTGTACACAAGTCTATGGGGAGTTATTTAGTGGTGTGATTCCTGCCAAACTAAATACTGCAAAAAATTAATCATATTTATTACAGTGTGGCAAAATCGTCTCAGATACAGCTACACAAGTTGTACTTATATCAACTTCGACCAGACTTCTAGGCCAGCCAGTGTTGAGAAGGGAGATGAATATCGCAATATCCCCCTAGCTCACTTTATAAGCTGTCGTGCGGTGGTCATGGTGGTTTTGTGGTACAGCAAACAGACGAATGCAGATTGGTCTTTTTGAAAAGTGAAAAGCTATATCTCAAAATTCGAATGTTATTTTTGCTCAATAATTTGGTATATGAAAATAAGCTCCCCAATTTCGCCGCCAAAATGGTTGATTGGTCTGTTGGAAGACTCGTGACGAAATGACCTATAATTATCGTCGCATGCGACAGTATTTACTTTTACTCGGGGCCATTTTGGGGCCGTTTTTTTTGTTCGCGGATCTCCCTAAATGTCGGGCAATCCTCTCGGCCGGTGAAAGTGGTACGTGCATATTACTACTAGTCATGCTGGTGTTTGACCCCCCTAGAAATTGTCGGTGTAGTTCTTTAGGGGAGTTAGAGCTTAGAAAGTTTTTTAGATAAAACACGGTGATTTTTTGTAAAAATTTTAATTATGTTTGTTTTATTTACATGGAATTTTTGGGGTTGTTTACTGGATTTGCAGTATGTCCGACGCTCAGCTACCTCACTGCTTTAAAGATGTATCGGCGAAAAATTGCGCTTTCTGGAGAGCGATTTTGTTTAAAATCGGTATATGTGTAGGTGAAATCAATGATTGCTTGCCAAAAAAAATAAAAAAAAAAAAAAGGAAATTAGTGATGGTTGATTTCCCCCGATTCCCCTCGGGCGATTGTAACGTAGGGTAGTTGGGGTAAGTACACCGGTGGTAATAGCGGGTAGTCCGAGGTTACTCTGATTGGACACTCCATAATGGGCCCCGGTCTAATGACGTGTCAAGCAAATAGCGTGGGGTTACCTGGAAGAGCATTTTGACGAAATTAACCACTGATATCATGTTGCAGAGCAGTTATATACGTGTTTACATTTGAAAATCCCAGAATGTGTTGTTCGGTAACCTTGGCGAACGTTACACAGCTATTTGCGCCTGATATTAACTACTTCAGTGGCTCCTGTCCCTGATTCATTAAAAAAATAAAACCTGTTTTGTGTATTAAAGACACTCAACTCATCATATTCACAGTGTGAACAATAATCCCTAAAATTGGGGGGCGTATTTTTTTTTTTTTGGGGGGGTGGTTCTTTATCTTCTTTTCTTTTTTCTTCCTTTCTCCTCTTTCTCTCGTCTTTTCTCTTTCCTTTTTTTTGTTTAAAATTGTATTTAAGAAATTTTTATTGTTTGGGTGTACAGAATTTTTTTTTTTTTCGCATAGAACCATCACAAAGTATAACAAAAAGAAATTAAAAACAACTAGACTTAATAAATAAAATAACGAATGGCATGAAATAACAGAAAAAGAGGTCAGTACAAATTAAAAAAAAATTAAGAAAACGAAAAATAATAATAAACAGATGAGAAAATAAAACAAATAATTTAAAAATCAATCAAATCCGTGTACACTAGTCTTAAGAAATATCATTAAAAAAAAAATAAATCGTTCAAATAACAAAGAAATTATATATTTAGAATAGCAACCTTCCCACCTTCCCAAAAAGGAATAGAAAATAAAAAATGAATCAAATTAATGGAACTAAATAACTTTTAAAAAAATAGAGTAAACTAAATAAAAAGAAAAACGAACAAATAAAAATAAAAAAAAAAGCCCAAAATTGTACGAAAATAAAAATAAACGGGAGGTTAATAAAAATATTTTTAAATTTTTTAAGTTTTGTCTTTTTTTAAACACAAAACATTAAAATATAAATCGTTAAAATGAAAGTAAAAACTGAAATAATTAATAACTAAACAAAATAAAGATGACTAATAAGTACACACTAAAAAACACCAAGTTTAACTAATGCACCGCAAAAATGGGGTCAATATGACCACAAAAAAAAAGGGTCCTTTTCACTACGTTTTTGACACAAAACATGGTCAACATTTAACCGAACACCCATTTTAGTCGGGGTGCATTATTGAACCAAAACGGGGGTCACAAAATGACCCCTGTTGTTCAAATATTATTTTAGGGTTTAAAATAAAACAAAGTAATAAACACAACGACAAAATTACAAAATTACAAATACATTATAAAAACCAAAAAATTTGAATAAATACATAAACTAAACAATCGAAAGAAAAATATATAGAAATAACATCAACACTAAAATAAATTAAATAAGTAACTCGTTACAATAAAAACTTGAAATAAACAAAAAAAGGTGACTAAATAGGTTAAAATAAAAACTAAATAATTATTTTATTTTTTTTATCATATATAATATTACATAATTAAAAACAAAATAAAAAACACTATGAATAAAAATATATCGAGGCACATGTGGTCAGTGGAAAGACGACCTGCCTATGCATCCAAAGGTCTTGGGTTTCGAGTCCCACTGAGGCCAATTGTTGTGCACTTTGGGCAGGACTTTACTCGCTTGCTTCCTCCACCCCCAGGTGCAAATGGGGAGCTGTTTAGGAATATGTCCATTGAGAGCCGCCCAAAGGTATGAGTATGCTTGGGCATTTGTAAGGCAGCTGACATAGTCTAGTGGCACGCGGATCAAAGTAAAGCGCTTTGATACATTGTGAAAGGCTCTATATAAACTCCTGTAAATAATTAACAACAAAATAACAAACAATTATAAATTAAAAAAAATCAAAATAAAAAAAATATAATATAAAATAACAAAAACGAAAGAAATTGTTCGTGAATGAAATTGCATTATTGTAAACCCATGGCGTCATATTCCAAGCAATTGTCAAGAAAACTTCAGCTTCAATTCTGGCACCATTCATCACCACAAACCTTGCATGTGTGTATATAATCAGACCAAACTAGTGGGCCACCACCAACAGCTACAACAGCACTACTGGGGTAGAATTCTCTTACCACACACCTGAACTTTTTTTTCCAAGTGTCATCTGCATCTGGACACCCCTACAGCTTTACTGGGTACAGCTCAGTCACTGGATTTTCCGGAGTCGCCTGAATCCGCTCACACTCCTCTAGCTAGCCACACGGACCTTCTTTTTATAAACTTTGCACCATTCTTTATTCCTGCATCACTTTGTTTGATCTTTGTTCCCGGTGACCAACACCCTTTTCACCGAGTCCAACAATACTCTGAGTGATGTAATGATTTGAAGATAAGATAAAAAAACCGGACATCCTTAAACGCCAATCATTCCATGTCAACCACAATAAAAATTCCTTTAAAAAAGGAAGAGGGGCGCCCCAAGGAGTGAGTCTTGGTTTGGTTGTTCTAAATCAATGTGGTTGGGAAATACTTTTGTACGAAAGAAACGGTAGAAACACAATTCAGATTGAATTCTCGAAGTTTTATTGCAACTTTTTTAGATGTCAAAAAGTGTTTGAAATAATTACAAAAAATAGATATAGTTTTGAAAATACAAGAATATAGTATGAACTGTTTAGTTGTTGGTGAATGTTGCAATTTGTATAGGAGCCAATACCAAATTTAGCCGTAAAGGGAAATATAATGAAATTAGGAAAGCCTTATTTTTGTAGCAAAGTACAAGGTAAAGCAAAATTGTTTAATGTGTACACATATGAAACTATAATAAGACATACTTGGTTGTTTTATTCATATCTTTTGTTGTCACTATAAGAATTGGAAATGGGTTTTATTTCAGCATTTAGGGAGTGGGATTTGTTTATTGAGGCACTGTTTGGCGAAACGCTGAGGTGTGGATTTGAGAGTTTGCCTTTTGTTGTGGTCACTGAGTAGGTTTAACATGACCTTTACCCTTGATAGTGACCCTTGACTTCATAAACAAATGAGGGTGTGCTTATAAAAACTAAATGGAGTTTGGTTTTAAATTGAATAACCACAAATTGTAATAACCTGTCATTATTTTGGTTAAAAGTCATATTTTTTTGCAAGCTTAAATACAGATCAATACATTCACCTTCTCATAATATCAGGCATGTCATCGTTTCTGGTCATTTTAACATATTTTTGTGGCTGACGGGGCTTACTCAGTGGTTACTACATGACAATTTTAGATATCGCTACCAATGCTCCTGATCATACTCTGCGATCGAGCTTACAATATTCATCTTGAAAAATTGTTGATTTTTTTGAAGGACATATTACTTAAAAAAGTATCCACTGTTATAAAGTCTGATTTTAGATATAAATGAATTCAGGTTTAGAGACACCATCTTATCCCAATGACGTCAAACATTTCTAAATGAAAATCTTGAAAATATGAATAATGAAATCAGTGACCCTCCTTTTGTCGAACAGTGAACCGGAAACACTAACAATCCAATTCCATTGGCCTTAAAATAATTTTTGATTATTATTTAATCTGCTTCATTTATTTTTATGTATTTTTAATTCATTTTTAATTTAAAACAAAAAAATTTTTCTTTTAAATTCTTATTTGTTTCCGTCTTTGTTTCGTTTTTATTTGTCATTTAGCGTTGTTCTAGTTTTTCACTCACCTCATTGTTTTCATTGTCTTATTCTTTTGAATTTTTTGTTTTGTATTTTATTTATATTTAACTCTTTAACTTTTCTTTTCCATTTGAAATTTTGTTTTATTATTATATTTATCAACTGATCTTTATTTTTTTCTTTTTTAAAGATTTTTATTTTATTATTTCATTTTTTATTTTAGTACTTTGTTTATTGGTTTATTTTTCATTTATTTGTATTGTTATTAATTTTTTACATTTACTTTTGTTCTTAACTTTTGTTATTAATTTCATTTGTCTTTATTATTTATGTATTTTTAATTAATTTTAAGTTAATAGTGATTTTCTTTTTTAAAATCTTATTTGTTATTTGTCTTTTTCTTTCTGTTTTTATTTGTAATTTACGTTTCTTTTTTCACACTCATTGTTCAATTGTTTTAATTCTTTTGAATTTTTGATTTTGTAATTTTGTCATTTCCATTATTTATTCATTTTTCATTTTGGCCTACTTATTTCCCAACTCGTGATTCAATTGAAGCTGTGTAGGTTGTTAAAAAACAGAAAAACAGGGGAAAAGGGAGAAAAAAAAGAGCAAACAAACGGCCAATCCTTTCCTGGTACCCAACGCTCAACAAGAACAAAACTAAATACCAACAATGAAAAAACAAACTTCCTTGACCGAATTCGAACCCAGGACCAACCGGGGGAAAAAATGCTGAGTTCATCGCCTTAATACGGCTCATGCACCTTAGAGACGCTGGGCCACATCGGAAGACTTGCTATTTTTCTTCGTGTAATTTGCTCAAGTGTTCACAAGGTTGATGGAAGAAGACGACCGCTCGAGGTCACAATTGGCATGACCCAATATGGCGTGTTAGGTGGAGGATTCCATTATAGAGTTTTTTGGAAAAATATTCCTTAAATTTCGCAAGGAAAAAATGGAGAAACTTCTTCTTGATTACATCTATGGCGAAGCATTAATTTTTAGGTCATCGGGTAAATCTCAAGCACTCCTCTATATTTTCCACCATATTTGGAACATCCGCCTGTAACATATATCGTGATGTAACGAAGAAATCCCCATTTGGCTACAGTTTCGCTTACGGCGGGTCCGGAAAGTGTGTAGTCTAATGTGTCACAGACTGCGAAAGAATAGTATATTATTACTGCGCGAGCGATTAACGTTTATCTCCGAAATCGAAGGGGTTCTAAGGAGAGAGTTTTGCATCATAGGGTCCGTGTACTATGTTTTGTTTTTGGAATAGTTGAATCATAATTTCCTGAACCTTAGACCTAGCGAGAAAATTGAACGTTTTTGTCGTAACCTTCGTTCTGTCGCCGTGTAAAAAAACACGGAAAATTAAGGCACGCAATCGCTACGTGCCGCATCCCTTGTACTTACGGACCCGCCGTACAGGTTCCAAGCCAGCTAATAGTGCGCCTCGTAGGCCGCCCCACAAAACTTGCAAGTCGCCTGAACGTGCAGTCACGTAATTACAATTTCCATGGCTCTGACATCAATTCCAAAACAATTAAACAACTTGCAGAAATCCAGCCCAAACTCCTGTTATCACCAATGGCTCAAGGCGACCGATAAGGTTCTAACAGAAGCATTACAACCACCACAACATGAACCATTGGGCAACGCACAAATTTGCCAGCCCTCCCCCCCACAGTCCCCTCAACTAGCCAGCAAACCGAAACCTAGACAAGCCGAGAAACCCGGCGAATTCTAGTTTGGTGATAAATTTCACTAATATATGGCAATATCAGCGATGAGTGGCAATTCAGTAATCGTGAGATGGGTAAAAAAAAACCGGAAATCACTTAAACGCCAAAAGATGCTTCTGCTTGAGATTTTGGGGTTGCCAAAATGGTTACAAATTTAGTCTTATTAAATAATGGGCTAGCATTGGGACTAACATACACACAATAAACAAATTTGGTCATATTTTCACTAATACATGTCTGGTATATATGCATGTATATATGAGTGGTAACGCACTAATAGATAATAATGGGTATATGGGTCGGGAAAAACGCAATCACTTAAACGATTATGTTGTCTTAGATTTTTTTGGCGCCAAAATGTGAACATTTAGTCTAAATGAGCTATAATAGAGTAACATTCCTACACGGTTGGTTTTATATTTTCACTAATATATGCCTATATCAGAAATGAGTGGTATCACATTAATCGGTGAGATGGCATCACATTAATCGGTGAGATGGCGTGAATGAACCGCAATCAATATTAAAAAAAGTCGTCTGCTAAAATTTTTAGAGCTAAAATATGTGAATTTTGGTTTTGTCCCTCTAGCAATCCTGCTCGAATTGATTAAATATTTGACAGATGCGATTAGTTGCAATAGAACTGAGTTATGAGAACTATTGATAGTTTCCGTATGTTTATATTAATAGCTTGGAACTACTTCCATCGATGCGAAATTCACGGATTCCCTAACTGCCAAGATGGCTGCTGTGGTTAGATTTGTCAAGTGTATGCCAGGTAATCATTAATACCGTCTAAGTGTTGGTTTAATATTTAATATATACTAATATTTCATTCTTATAACGCGCGACAAATCCACCGAAGTGCTCATGGCGCTGATGTTGTGCGCCTTAGGCTGCTAGAACACAAAGTGTAAATCCAGAACGACAAAGATGCCTTTATAGAAAGAAATCCGATTTCAGATGCAAGAGGAAACCGAATTTCTCATATTAAACCTGCGAGGACGGGTATGGATCAGCACTGGCTCCGCAGGGAATCGAACTCGGGCCGCATTGGGGGAAATGCGAGTGGATTAGCCACTACACCAAACCGCCTTCCTTGCAGTTTCCTTGGGATTGGACGATAATCAGGTCCTTAACAAGACTTGACTTCAACATGCTGACATCGTGGTGGTGGTCTTGTTAGAGGCGAGCCTGTTACATTATTTTTTCGTGGAGCTGAGAATGTAAAAAAAGTATGAAAACAGTAGGCCCTTTGTAACGTTTTTGGTACTTGACATATTCAACGGAAATTACATGTTCAAAATACATATTATTTGCTTGTTTGTTCGTTTGTTTTTAAAAACTTGAGTACATCCTCTATAGACATAATAGTGATACCTACTGGGTCGGTACATTTTGTAACCCCACTTTGCCTGACCCGAATCAGAATGCAACAGCGGAATAAAGTGCATGTGATAATGTACTTTATTCCGTAAAGGCTGCTGATTTCTGAACCGGATCAAGCAAAGTAGGTTCACAAAATGTACCACTCCTTACCTTACATCTACATTTAATTGTTGTGCTTATGCAGCCCCTTGAAATTGCGACCTTCAAGTTTGAATCAATTTCTGGAACCAATTTACGAGCTAAATGTGTAACATGGTTGGATATTTATTTTGGCAATAACAAGTTAACAATCGTTGATACCAAACTATAATAGTCGCTGTTTGTACTTCCAGTGAAGGTACATGACACACAAAGTACAATTACGTGCACTGTGTAAGAGATTAAAATTGACGAATGATATTTGGAATGACGGGATGCAAAGACGTCACTATTTAATTTATAGGGGTTTCGGTACGCAGAACTCTATGGTTCCTTAGCAATCATCACGGAAATAAATTCTTCAAACCTCCCTCATAGCAACGAATCGGAACTATTCACTTCATACAGTATTCTTGAATGGCGATACCCCATCGGTGAAAGACCCCATACATACTCCTCAAGGAACTAGCAGGTGCAAGTATCGTTATTTGTCGATGACCATATTGTAAGCATCAAGTTTCAACAATCAATCATCACACGCAGCTTATGCTAATTTCACCACCTTTGAATAATGGGTGTCATTTGCAAGTGCTTGTTATGTGCTTGCGTATTGCGTATTGGATTATCCTACGAATTTATCCATGCTGATTTTGCAATATATTGGGTGAGACTTATTCTTTAATCAAAAATAAATTATATTTGTTGTTTGTTTCAGGATTCCAAGCCCTTTCCATCAACGACCAAATTATTCTCGTCCGATTTGGAATGTTCCCTAATTTCATGGTCCTCTTTGGGACTAACCTTCTGGAAGGCAAATGGTTCAAGAAAAGGTACCTGAAAGACAGGTCTATGAAAATGCTGTGTAAAGGCTTTGAGTTGCATGCGATGGAGTGCTTGGAACATTTCCAACAAGTCAAACTTGACAACATCCAGATCACATTGCTAATGGCTTTGGCTACCTTAAACCCTGGTGAGTAGTTGACCCTGCTCTCTGTTAACACTTCTTTTTCAGAAGTAATCTTCAGGAGTAAGTTTTCAGGACAGCCTGGCAAGTTACATGTTCGTTCGTTCTTCGTTCAGCAATGCACTACGATAGATATCCCCATGGCCTAATCAGTTCACAGCAACAAGATAACTGAAGTGCAGCCTCAGACACACGACATAACATACTTGTGCAACTCTGCTCTTGAAGGATGTAAAACCATTTTCACTTCATTTTCTAGGAAGCTGTCCCAGGCACATGATGCAGTGTGGATACAAACACGTGGCAAAGCATTGACAGGTTGGAACAGGTGCTTTCCTGACATCATATGATTGAGAAAGCATAGAACGAAGCTTAATTGTCTGTTGGAGTGCATTTTGTAGAGAACAGCAACTGCTGCCTCCTGATGGACGATGAGAGAGAATGAGATAATTTCAGATCTGATCTTCCTTCATCCACATCCACACCAATGACTCGAAGTGCCTTCCTCTGAATCGAGTTAAGCAATCGAAGAGTGTTGTTGGGCTATCACTCATGCATGCGAGTGATGTATATTGCATTACACCACGAACTTGGGCCATGTAAACCGTTGGAACTGATGCGATGCGATGATTAAAGAATTACTATACTCGATTCGCGCTGATATAGGAGCTGGGGAAAATTTTTGTGTCATATCCATTAGGTGAAATAGGGAAGAAAAATTGTAATCTATCCAAGAAGTCGCTTCGCTGCCTCTCAATAGAAAGTGACTTGAATGGAAAAGGGCCAAGTAAAAAACTAATTTGGTTTACTGTACTTTTCTTAATTTAACTTTAAACGGTTTGTACAGATTTATTAAGATATTCTTCACATTGTCACTGTATCCTCGTGGAGCCATAAGTGAAAAAACATTGTAAGCCTACTGAGCACTATACACGGTATGTTTTATACTCTATGGTGCATTGTTCCTAAATGTAGACTGACAAAGAAATTTCTCGAATTTATCACACTGTCTCTTGTGAGTGGAAAACCCACCCCGATTGTATTCAAACTGGGTAAAAATGATGTCAATTCTATTGAAAAAGATCCCCACAAATTCCTGGGATCTCAATTGTCATTTTCAGGGAAGCAAGAAGATACATTTAATTACGTCAAGGACCACCTCTGCACTCGCCTTGAGAGGATTGACAAGCTTCTGGTTAGAGGATAATATAAGGTTAAGATCTATAAAAATTATCTCCTCCCCTCATGCCGTTTCATCCTCACGGTCCACGACGTGACCAAAACTAATCTCCTTGCCCTTGACTATAGTTCCCACAAATATGTAATCTGGAGTGGGCTAGCTAGATCTGCAGCCCCGGATTTATTTCATATTTCCAAATCTTCTCACTATTAAATATCATACCATGTATCTAGAATGTCATGTTGTGTTTTTTCAGGGCTCACCTTTCCTCGAGATCTAAACGGACCCCCAAGGTTAATACCGCTCTTGATTCCCGCATGAGAGGAGGTAAAATGGGCTAGAAGTCTCGGTTTCCCACTACTGTCAAAATACGATCGACAGGTCTGATATACTAAGCCATTCAAGAAACAGAAAACTTTGGTGACCAGATCCATAAAAGATGGGTGCCCCGCAGGGCTGGCTGAAAATCTCAAAATCTGTGTCCAAAGGTGATCTGCTCCGCATTGCTCTTTGGAAAATCGACCATCTCTGGAAAGTCCTTTATTATGATTCGAAGGAATCATGAAATTCATGCTCAATGCCTTTCTTGATACTATCCAAACAAAAAAACACCTAGTCGTTGGGGGAAAAAGAATAAATACTAAGTGCAACCCTCTGCAGTGTACCAAGACAACCCTTCAACACGTGCTGAACAACTGTAATACTATGCTGATCAGGGCCGCTTACCTGGCGTCATGACTCTGTTCTCCGCATTATCATGGATACGCCACAGCAGTACGTGACCAGTCATGAATTGTATGGTGATCTCGATGGTGCCAAAAAATAGCAGGCACCACGATTCCCATGGACATTTGGGGGCCAACTCAGCAGCGGCCTGATCTTGTGCTCATTAATGAAAGCTCAAAGTCAATCATCATTATTGAGCTCACTTACTTTTGGAGCCCCCCAAACATCCACAAAAAGCTCATGAGCGCAAGGCTTAATAAGTATGGGGTCTTACCAATGACATTTGCAAGAACAGGGTTATGACGCCAAAACTCCTCTGTGTTGAGGTTGGTAGCAGAGGGCTCATTAACTGATTCTAATGTGTGTGCTATTCAATCAATTTTTCCCATGGTTTCTAACAATAGTAAACCCTTGAAGCAGGTCTCCAAAAACTTCTAAAATCACTCAGTCAACGTGCAATAGGTTTGCTCCTATTGCTATTTTTTATCAAAAATACCATGATTGGTCCAACCTAGGCAGGTTTATTCCAATGCGGTGATTTCATTATTTTTCAGTCCTTTTTAGGGTTGGGCCTTTAATATTTAATTATTATCTTTTATATCCATTATTTGATGAGATTTTATTTGTGCTTATGTATATTGTTTAAATGTCTGTGTGTGCAAAATGCTTGCGGAGTTTTGAGCCAGGCGGTTCAGCCTTAATCAACCCTTCCTGTCTGGCGTTATATGTTGCCTTTTAAGTTTGCTGTATTTTTATAGTAAGTAAAAAAATTGGAAATAATATAAAAAAAAGAAGTTTAATTGAGGTGACTTTTTATGTGGGTGTGTAGGCCAAGATTTTTGTTCCAAATATGTTATCCAACGTGCTTACCTATTAAGAAGTACGCTTAACCACTATTAAGAAGTACGCTTAACCATCTATGAGGGTATGTTGGCTATGTATTTGTCGTATTAGTTGAGGTAACGTATGAAGTAATGATGAGGCCCCATATCACCTGTGTGGACAGCGCAAAAACCATTGTACCACATTCCGGATTAAATAGCGCACCTGACTTTGGCATATAAGTATTTAACATTTTAACGACCGTAACTTTTACCAGGACCCTCTAGGTTAGTGACCACTGCACATGTATTGAAAGTAGATTAAAACAGTATTAAGAACACACGGACTAGAAGTGCGTCAAAGTTTAATTGCTGATCGCCCCTCACAACCAGCTCTCACCCGTAAAAACAGGACAGCGTGATCCTATATCAGCGCGAATCGAGTATAGATACATCATTACATACATACAATGGTTTTTATACCCGCGCCATTCCTAAAAGACCACAGCGCAAAAATAATAACCACACAAAACATGAAAAAATTGCATGGCATCAAATTCAAAAAACACTGAGAAAGAAGGTACTGACAAAAAACCCTTTGGGAATAAGGGTGGTCATTTGCAAGGTGTTATGTGCTTGCGTATTGCGTATTGGATTATCCTACGAATTTATCCATGCTGATTTTGCACAATGAATAATTGTGCGGAGACTTATTCTTTATCAAAAATAAATAATTTGTTGTTTGTTTAGGATCTTCCAGCCCTTTCCACAACGACCAAGTTAGTTATTCTAGTCGGTTTGGAATGTTCCCTAATTTCATGGTCCTCTTTGGGGATAACCCTATGGAAGGCAAATGTTCAGAAAAGGTTACCTGAAAGACAGGCTCTGATGAAAATGCTGTGTAAAGGCTTTGAGTTGCATTGCGATGGAGTGCTTGGCAACTTTCAAACAAGTCAAACGTGACAAACATCCAGATTCCAACATTGATAATGGCTTGGCTACCTTAAACCTGGTTGAGTAGTTGACCCGATCTCTGGTAACAACTCTTTTTCAGAAGTAATCTTCAGGAGTAAGTTTTCAGGACAGCCTGGCCAACGTTACAGTTCGTTCGTTATGCGTTCAGCAATTGCAGCTACGTAGATATCCCCATGGCCTAATACAGTTCACAAGCAACAAGATAACTGAAAGTGCAGCCTCAGACACACGACATACATACTTGTGCAAACTCTGCCTTCTTGAAGGATTTTCTGTAAAACCATTTTCACTTCATGTTCTAGGAAGCTGTCCCAGGCACATGCTGCAGTGTGGTACAAACATGTGGCAAAGCATTGAAAGGTTGGAACAGGTGCTTTCCTGACATAGATTGAGAAAGCATAGAACGAAGCTTAATTGTCTGTTGGAGTGCATTGTTAGAGAACACGCAAACTGCTGCCCTCCTGAGGACGATGAGAGAGATGAGATATTTCAGATCTGATTTCCTTCATCCACATTAACCAATGACTCGAAGTGCCTTCCTCTGAATTGAGTTAAGCAATCGAAGAGTGTTGTTGGGCTATCATTCAGCATGCGAGTGATGTATATTGCATTACACCACGAACTGATGCGTGATTAAAGAATTATATGACTCGAGTCGCGCTGATATAGGAGCGGGGAAAATTGTTTGGTCATATCCATATTAGGAGAAAGTTGGGAGAAAAATGTTAAATATATAAGAATTCGCTCGCTGCACCAACAATGAGGAGAAAGTGAATTGAATGGAAAAGGGCAAAGTAAAAAACTAAATTTGGTTTACTGTACTTTTCTTAATTTAACATTTAAACGTTTGTACAGATTTAGTAATGTCTTCTTCACATGTCCTGTATCCTCGTGGAGCCATAAGTGAAAAAATGTAAGCCTATGAGCACTATACACGGTGGTTATACTCTATGGTGGATTGTTCCTAAAATGTAGACTGACAAAGAAATTCCTCAATTCTTGAAACAAACGAAGTTTAATTTAGGTGGGACCTTTTTATGTGTGAGTTTAGGCCACAGATTTCTTTTCCAAATATGTTATTCCAACGTGCTTCACCTAATTTAAGAAGCACCGGCTAAACATCTATGAGTGGGTATTGATTATTGTATTTGTCGTATTAGTCTAGGTAACGTATTGAAATAGTAAATGATGAGGGCCCAATATCACCGTGTGGACAGCGCAAAAAAACCATTGTTACAATTCGGAATTCAATAGCGCACCTGCCTTTGCATATAGTAACAGCCGTCTCAAAAAAAATTGGTACAATCAAAAAAAACCGATTTTTCAATATTATCCTCAAAAATAAGTTGTTGTATATCATTATAAAGGAGAAAAAGACCAGGCTTTTCGGATTGTTGTTTAATCTCAATTGCTTATTTCAAATCGCGAGCTAACTCCAGTTTACTGCGCAAACACAAAAAATCGAGTTTGGGCTACTTCCAGGTTGAGTGAAAACCGGGAACGAATTAGTTAATAAGTTCCTCACACTTGAACAGATATGAAAATTCTTTAAAAAGGGATTAACTTCACAAAAACCTTAAAAGATATAAGCAAACAATACGTAATGGTGGAAGTTATAATTAGTAAGTTCGGCGTTAAGATAAAGTGAATAATATTCGACATTACTGTTGGTTGTCAGAAGAGAACACATGAGCGTACAACCGGCGTACCGCAACATGGAGAAGAGAGTTTCTGGGTCTGAAATATCATGAAACGCAAATTCCTACCACCACATTGATTACTTTGTTCCAAATTCACTAATTTTTATTGACTTAAACAATTAGTAAATGCACAAAGATTATGTGCAACTATGTAAACCATTTCTTTGGATTTGGAAGTGTTTATTTTTGGTGCCATGGACGTCCTTACTTGGCCCGATACAAATGTTGTATAATTTCAAAGCTCATTTAAATTGACCGTGCAATAATAAATATTGTAATGTTTGTTATTTATGAAAAGAAGATTTTTTTATTAATTGAAACTGATTATGTTGACTATTAAAACATGTGTCGATAAAACTAGGATTCCTTTGTTTACTAAATTAATCTGTGTTTTGTTTCTTTTGTTCAAGGTGCAATCTTGTGAACTCAAGACAGCATGGCATAGTGGGCGAAACAATTCTGCCAATGCTAAAAGGGCACAAAATCGATTTTGGTAGATCGCACTTACAATTTGATTATTTCTGGATTGACAAAATCAAAATGGATGAAAAACAAACAACCATCTGGAAAGGCCTGGTCTTTGTTCGGTAATTTTATGTCAAGTAAGAATGACTTATTTTGAACATTTTTATAATTTAACCAATTGTTTGTTATGATTGTACACTTTTTTGAGAGGGCTGTATGTAACATTTTTTAACGACAGTAACTTTTACCAGGACCCTTATGTTAGTGACCATGCACAGTATTAGACCGTAGATCACACAGTATGCACGGATTAGGAGTGCTTCAAAGTTTAATGCCTTGATCGCCCCTCACAAACAATTATCACCCGTAAAAAAGTCCAGGTTGTCCCTATATCAGCGGCGAATCGAGTATAGGATGACTAAAAGACACTTGTGGATCGAGTCGACCGATGGTTAATGCAGTTGTTGTTTAGAGCTATTGGGGTGGTTCAGATAAGGACTAGCATAGTGCATTGCCAGGATAATCGCACGACGAAATCGTATGGGTCATGGCAGGCAGAACGAGAGCAGGAGGCGGTCGAGTGCTGCCTTGCACTGACCCATACGGTCAAGTGTAATTATCCTGTCGAGTGCCCTGAGGCGTGGTCCTTATCCGTCATATACTTGAGAAAAACAATAGCATTCAAATATTACCATAACATTAATAATTAACGAATTTATCTAAACTTTTGAGGTAGTTTATAAAATAAATTAAAAAACACTTCAGTTACTCAAAAACATGTCCAAAGTAACTCTATAAATAGCTGCCAGAAAGAACATGACGAAATTCATTGTTGATTAGTTTTTGAAAAATGATCTGGAAGTGTGAGAAAAATCAGACTCTCTAAGACGCCTAGAGTGGCTAATCTTTCTTGCACCTCCCTGCAGTTTTACAAAACAAACCCATTAGTGATGAACGCGTCAATGAAATTGAAAAAGAAAGATTAGACTTTTCGCACTGTGCCCTTACTTTTTCCATAACAAAAACCCATCAGTGACGATTAGCATATAAATGCATAGGAATTTCTTCTACCAATTCAAGGCCACTGTATTAGATGTACAAAACATGACTGGTTTCATGCATTGAAAACAATTTTTATTTGTGAATTTTGATTTTGGGTTTCTTGAGTACATTAATTCTAGGCGTGCCTACTCTTATATAGCACTGATATAGTCATTTCTCTACCGCGGGCAGGGATGTCATACATTGACGAGCTTGTACGCACGCCAATGTATGCCATCTTTGTGCGCGAGTTTAAAAACGCCGTCGCTTTACAGCCAGCGCCTGCGGTTTACTGGTGCGCCCCATCAAGTCTCGCGCTGACGTTACGGCACAGATGGAGGGAAGTGCAGTATAGCCAGATAAAATTCGAAAGGCTTTCTAATTTGACAAATTAAAAATAGGATTTTAATTTAAGATTCAATATTCTATGTCAAAACGTCGTTATTAAGATATACGCGTTTCGGAAAGAAACAGTACAAAATCACATTCTTTTGAATTGGTTCGGCGCACGTGAATTCCATTAATGTACTTTAAACGAGAAACCAATATTTTTTTAAACACAATAATTGAAGTAGAGGACACCATAGAATTGTAGATACTAAGTTCGTAGATGGGTATATATACGATGCAGGCATGTAATTGATATTGAGCAGTAATTAAGTCGATATCAAATGATTGACGGTTATTTCTAGTAGCTAAATAGGAGTTGTGACGTGTGGTGACCCGCGTGCATATCTGATGACCGTGCATTATGTGCTGACCGTGCATATCCTGACAGAGCCCAGGCATTCGTGAAAAATAATGCCACGATGAAAATAGATCATCGAACACGGACAAGACAGTATTATAGATAGAAACACTTGAAATCTCTCTTTGGGCTGGGTAAAACTTCCATTGCTTGGAAAGGCTCAGTCATTGAAGCATAGCTAAAACAGTGTACGACTCTGGCTGGGATGTTACCCTCGTCGGCAGCTTTATCAGGCTGAAGATTCCGCAAAAAGCTCCTCACATCTTGCTTTAAGGGTATATATACAGGGTGAGTGAAAAAAGGACCATGGTCTATCCGACATTTTGCATATTTAAAAACTGAGATCTCGTATATGTGGTATCATTAGAAAGCTTATTCCATTAGCTCAGAGGTTTGAAATATAATTCTTGTGGGACTATCATCTAGAACTAAAGATGTCACATAAATGCTTAATTCCGAAGTTAGATATGAATCGGATTTTTTTATTTTCATGGAGTAAACATTATGCACAGATAAACAGTGCCAGCGGATACCGTGTTAGCAAAAATTCTGTTCCCGAAATTTTATAACAAAGTTGTGATTTTCATAGAAGACGCGATTTGAGCTTAGTTATTTCACCCAGTATATGGAAAATATATGGGATATTTGAACATGAGTGCCCCTCATCCACAGGAATCTCTGAATCAGCCTTAATTGGGATAAAGGTATAGAAATGTATGGAGGGCACAGGGCCATTAGCCAAGGGAGGGGGGGGGGGGGGGGGGGGGTGCGGGGATGCGGACGCACCCCCCCCCGCCCCCAAAAAAAGAAAATGATTTTTTTTTTTTTTTAAAAAAAGGTTGAAGGTCCGCTTTGTAATGTTGAGTTGTCGCTGCCTAAAATTTCTGTTGTAATGGATGCATGGCATACGAAATAATTAACCAGCGGTCAATACTTTGCATTAATAACGCTTGCTGTTATTATATGTTTATAATGTTTTGTCAATGCTACCTTGTTGTCTCATCGTCTCCCCCCCCCCCCCCCACACACACACACATACAATCCTGGCTCCGGGCCTGGGAGGGCATCAATAGTATTATTATGACGATTTTGGAGGCTCACATAGGTCACATTAACATGAACTGTTTTCATCCAATAGTTATTTTTTGTGTGTCTGTAAATCCAACATTAAATTTGTTAGATATGAGCTTTTGTCATTGGCCCTTTTTTGCTACATATGAGGTTTGGATTTTAGAGGTCAAATGCACAAGTATAGGCTGGGACCCACTGGTCAAAAGTCGCTTAGAAAAGGTTGGACCTGGCTCAGTACGATATACGAATTTGACCTCAGATATGGTTAGTATATAATCTCTGGATACCCCAAAAGTGCCTGTTGTAAAATTATCTTTTCTTGTCCGGTGATGGGTGGTGCTATAAACACGAAGGGTATAAAAATGCTAAATGAAAAAGTAGCTATGAAAACGGTATAGGGTAAGGGATCATATAAACAGATATTGGGAGTAATATGTATATCATAAGCGATGAAGACGTTTGTCATATAAGAATAATGATGATAGAGGTGCTTCTTGGCGAAAAAAAAATGACCAACACCAAAATTTAAAAAAAAAAAGGCGGAAGAAAATTAGGACAAATATCGAAATGATCTCTACAAAATAAGGGGGCTTTTTCTTCACAAAATTTGAAATTATTTGGACATTTATATAAAATTCAAAAAAACAAAATTTTTCTTTTAATATTGTGTCTTGTAGTGTGTTATTTATTTATCCATAAGCAATAGTCCCAATATTCGTTTAAAGACATTTTCATGTTCCGAGGTGTGTGTGTGGGGGTCTAATGAAATCCAATATTATAACGCATTTAGAATTTTATATTGTTCTTTACTTGCTGTAACAAAAGGTTGTGAACAAAGGGTTTGTCTATGCAGGATTTACTATATTGCAATGATTCGTAGTAATTTGAGATGCAGTGGCAACGGGATGGGTGTATGGAGAAGAAAATTACACACGTTCAAGATTTGGCCCTCCACCCCCACCCCAAGAAGAAATCCAAATGAGCGAAATAGCTAAAATTGGGACAAATATAAAAGATACTACAAAATAGGGTGCATATCTTATTAAAATTTTAAATTATTCGAGATTTATTCTGCTTTACGTTGGCCACAAAAAATAAAACAAGCAAGGGAAGATTTTCTTTTAATATTGTGTCTCTGTGTAATGGTTGTTTAGTTACCCATAACAATAGTTCCCAATAATACGTTTTAATATACTATTTTACACACGGTGGGAGAGGGGGTCTAATTGAAGTTCTAAATTAATATTATTAGGTATTTAAGATTTTTGTATCGTTTCCTTTATGCTGTATCACAAGGTTGACATATGGCCGGTGTGAAAGCAGATATAGTCCGGCGGGACCCATAGTCGGGCTCCATAGACGGACTAACGCGATAAAGTGTGAAACTAATGTTGCGTGAGATGTCACACTGAATCGAGTCGATCTATTTTCCGTTGTAGCCGGAATATGAGTACGCCAGACTATAACTACTTATCCAACGGATACTTCAGATTGCACATGATTGTAATAATTTTGAGATACAGTGGCAGCGGGAGGGGGGTATGGAGAAAAATTAACACGGTTCACAAGGGAATTTGTCATCCCACCACACCCCCCCCCACCTCCGAATGAAAGAAATAGAAAACATAAGCAATAGCTGGAGTGCAAATTGTCAAAAAGTTATAAATAGACTGTAATGCCGCCACACGATCCAAATCTAGTTAATTGCTAAGAAGATATTTAAAACACCATTTATGGGTTGGTGCATACACTGAAGTTTTAGTAAACAGGGTTAGAAGCAGGGGAAAAAAGTGTCGTATAATGCATAACATGGTATAGTTGCGTATAAGAAGAAATGATATACCCTGCGTTAAAACATGTTTCGTTGCCCAGCAATGGTTTCAACCAAATCAGGGGTAATGTTAACGTGTGAATTTCTGTGTGAATTTGAGGTTTGGCAGAGGAGAAGTCAGAATTGGAACATTTGTTCCTATATTTTCTCTAACAATTTGATGATGCAAGGATGATGTCATAATGAATCCATTGAAACGATGAGGTTGGTATTTGGTCCAAAAATGACCTTTAAAGTGGATGGCTAGTGATATGTGGCACCGATGATGGGGAGCATTGACAGCATTGAATTCCTAAGGTTAGGACGAATTTCAGGCAAAAAGTGAAAAGTTTTCGTTTGAGTACTAGAGGACAGAAGGGTCCTCTTTTGTATAACGTTGGCGCGTTTGTTTTTAAAACTATAGATGATTCAGGATTCTATGGCGAGAACTATGATCTATGCACAACGTCGCCAAAATACATAATACGTATTTTATTCATCTGAAAATCGCGCATTGAAACTCATTTCTGCCTATACCATGCAAAGTGAGCATAAAAATAAACAAAACTTGGCTCTTACTATGGTGATATTATGGAATGGTAATATTTGACATCACTGAAGTTTAACTCCCGCAAATATGGCCTCTTAATTAAGTACAAAGTTGTAGGAGTGTGAAAATCAAAATTAATGTGTATGCAAAATTACGACACAGATTACATCATTTGCTTTCAATTACATGTAAATGGATATATGTGAAAAGTGTCTTTGTGGATTTACAGAACATGCGAATTAACTATGCAAATTTTGCAACCTAAGTAATGTGTGATGCGAGCAACGTTGTGTATAATGGCTTTTTAAGTGTCGATGGCTAACAGCAGTGCTTTGGTGGGCATTTAATATTTGGAGTTTGAGTTCATATCCGCTTGATATATGTGGGTCGAGCTACTGCAATTGGTGAGAAGAAAAAAATCTTAACCATTTGGAGGAAATTGTGCCTGTTAAGAGTTTGGCCGTCCTCATAACCAGACATGCCTTCAAATCTGTTGTTTCTGTAGTTTGTTCAATTAGAAACTAAATTGTACTGAGCTAATATATCATGGTTGTATGGGTCTGAAATGTTACGTGTCATCAAGTTGGAACATTCTTCAAGTGTGTACCAAATGTTTGCAGAGTGGAACAGCGAGGAAATTGATTAGAAGCATTTTTTATTGCCTGGCACTTGTTTGGTACCCCATATAGCTACATCGATTAGTGTTTTGAACTTCAAACGGATCAAAACCTATAACGTTCTTTGTTTCACAGGAAAGGCAATATGCACCAAACAAACCGAAAATGTTAATTTGAATCCGTATAAACAATAAACTGAGCAGTACCTTTTTCGCTAGGAGCCGATAGATTACTGCACTCGAAAACATTTTCTGAAAACGAAAAACAATCCATTTACAGAGTAGTATCCAAATGGGAAAAGTTAAGCCATTTTTGCAGGTGAAACTACGAAAAAAATACAAACTTTCTAATTATTAACAAAATCTCAGGTTGGATGTGTGAGTGGGCGGAATCGAGGATGGGATTCGAGTAGTATCCTTTTAAAGAAACCCTAAATCTTTGTTAAAGGCTATTTACAGTAAGTACGGAACACTATTTCAACCTCTAAAAAGTAATTATTCAAAAAGAAGACTATAATGATTTCTATCTGATGCTAGACAGAGTAAGTGGGGGTAATGACTCCCAGGGCATTATGGACCCTTATAACTTTTAACTAGGGAGTCAGCACTAAATATGTGATTTTTTTTTTTAAAATAATCTTGGATTGGATGGAATTTGAGAGGTCTATATCCACCGGGTTTGGACGAAAGGTGCTGGGGTGGTATCTCACTGAGAATGTGATATGCAGTCTGTGATGATGGAGAGCCACTGAAAGGGCTGTGGAGATGGTTCGCAGCACCCATCGGTGCATATTGCGTGAAACGGCAGACTCCTGTGCAAATCCTGTTCAAGTTCAGAATGAACCTATTCCCTGCGTGGAAGATTGCTACCAGGAGCGGGAGTTCTGTCCTGGTGTGATTAGTAAATTGGTTGGTCTTAGGGTATCTAGCAAGGCAGTGTTCCATGTCTGTAAATGTTGAAAATGGGAGCTGGCGAGTTTAGCGGCGTGTCGCCAGAAAGGTCGACAAGAGCACGGTCTCTGTCTGCCGAGCTGGTGTGATTCTTTGACAGTATTATGCAGCAGGTGTCGGTTGTCCAACAGAGCCTTGTTCACCAGTTCATGTGTGTGATGTTCCCTCTGAAGCACTGCAGGTGCATGCCTAAAATCACTGGTATAGACTGGTTCCATTTCTCAAAAAGAAACTAGACGAAGGCATTTTTGAGTAAAAGCAATTGAAATAGTGTTTCTATACGGAAATTTTATGCTGATTCCAAATCTTCGGTCCCCAAAGCTAATTTTTAGGGGAAGTGTGCCTAATTTGCATAAATTCAAAATGGCTGCCATTTTAACATTTTTTGTACATAACTCAATATTCAAGGCTTGTAAAGACTTCATTCTTGTGTCTATACATATGTTTTCAGGGTCAGAGAACACAACTAGATCATCAGTTAAGGTATTATGCCATATATTGACAATTAATTTACATAAATTTAAAATAGCGGCCATTTTGAATTTTTATGCAAATTAACTGTCAACATGACCTAATGCTATAAGGTCATGCGCCAGGAGTTGGGATTAAAATGTATTACATGCTTGAAACTACCAAACATTACACGTTTTCACACTTACATGAGAGTAAGTCATCAATTGCTTTTTGAGATACCTATAAAACTATATATTGTTGTAAAGTTAAAAATGTAAGGAAGACAAATATGCAACTTGTATGTGCATATACAGGGTGCCACAAGTGTCATATAGGGCGGAAAAGTGAAATGTTGATATAAAAAGTACAAAATTTGTGGCAGTCTAATTTGTTACCTTCAATTAACATCATAGCTTAAACTGTTGTATGAGTCAAAATGAATGCCACATAAATAACAAACAAAATGATATGTTATTTATCTTAATACATGGCAGGGTTACAAAGATATAAAACAAAAAAATGCAAAAGCCCCCGAATATCAAAAATCCCTACACTTTAACACATGCCTCATCCGTAGGCACCTCGTCCGTAGGCACCACCCTCTCTGACCCCGATTGACTCAAATTACGACATCTCAAAAAGTAAAAATAGCACAAAATTGAACCTGCTACCATTTTAAAGCTAGATAAATTCCCTTTAAAACGAAATATAAATCAGCTGAATACCTAACTTGGTTCTTATGATACAATAACAAAATGTTTAAAAATATTTGTGAAAATGTAACGCCACCCTCATTTTGTATACCCCAACCCATGGCGCATGACCATAACTAATGATCTTATTTAATTCCTTGACCCTGAAAACATATGTATAGACACAAGAATGAAGCACTAGTCTTAAATCTTGAGTTATGTACAAAAATGTCAAAATGGCAGCCCATTTTGATTTTTTATGCAAATTAACTGTTAAGTTGACCTAATGCTATAACTAATGATCTAATTGTTGTCCTTAACCCTGAAAACATTTGTATAGACACAAGAATGAAGACATTACAAGCCTTAAATCTTGAGCTATGTACAAAAAACGTTAAAATGGCGGCCATTTTGAATTTATGCTAATTAGGCACACTTCCCCTAAAATTAGCTTTGGGGACCGGAAGATTTGGAATCAGCA
>JAMKCH010023738.1:0-20717 GCA_023653785.1 Ophioderma brevispina
CGATTTACTTCAAACTTGATAGGATCATGAAGAGTGAGGTGCCGCAATATTATGTGTAGCTTTTGGCTGCATATTTGCATATTTCATTGAATTTCAATTAGCTTATTTGCATATTTTTCAGACATTTTGGTTAACCTTTTTCAAATGCTCTGCTGGCTATTTGCATATCAGGAATATTAATAGCTTATTTTGGCCGGGTCAAATCACAACCCTTCCCCTCGATCTGGTGCAAGTTATCTGGAGTTCCGTAAGGTGTATAATGATGAACTTGGGTGGAAGGAAAGCGGGTTAGAGTTCTTGACCTGATTAGATGTTGGACTATTCGGGCGATACATATGCATTGTGTCGCCCGAACGAGTTCATGGAGGCACATTACTAGTCCAATTATGTGTGTCCGTTTCCAGCCGTCTGGTCCGTCCGTATGTCCGTCCGTATGACTCGGTGAACCTTTTAAAAGCTCTGCAGTCTGCAGGCTAAACGCTATCACCGATTTACGCAAAGTGATAGGATGATAGAGGAAGGTGCCGCAATAGAAGTTAGCTTTTGGCTGCATTTATTGCATATTTTCCGGACATTTCGGTTAACCTTTTTTGAAATGCTTGCTGGCCCCGGTCTGGTGGGCTAATACGCTAATCCCGATTTACTTTCCAAACTTGGTCGGATATTGAGTGAGGTGCGACTATAATTAAGGTAGCTTTTGGCGGCATTATTGGCATATTCAGAATATTAAGTAGGCTTATTTTGGCCGGTCAAAATGGACAACGCATCCCCGATTTACTTCAAACTTGATAGCATGATAGAGGAGGTGTCCCTAAAGGCATTGTGTGTAAATTAGCTGGAGTTCCGTAAGGTGGATAATGATGTACTGGTGGAAGGAAGCGGGTAAAAGAGTTCTCGACCTGATTAGATGCTTGGGCTATATTCGAGCAATATTAACAGATGCAATCATGCAAAGGAGCTAATTGATATGCAAAATTCAGCCATATCACTATATTTTTAAAAAGGTAACATCGTTACAAAATTCCTTCACTGCACGAAAACCCATTCTGGTGCGCATCTTCTTTGCCTTTGAAAGTTGCAGATTACATGCGGCTTAGGTATGCAAAGGAGCTAATTAAATATGCTAATTGCTGTATCGCAAATGGCTACACGGATATGGACGTTTCACGCAAGAGGGGTCCAGTAGTTTTGGCCTTATGTAGGAAAACACTTTTCAATATAATTTTTGTTTGGCCACTTTATCAGTTGTTTTAACCTATTTAAAAAAAATCAGGAAATTTACAAAAGCAAAAATTCTGGTAGAAATTTGGAGTTGCCTGGAAATGAATAGTTTTCTTAGATATGAGACTTTTTGAGAGGTGAATGTTATCACTTTTTGATGGACAAAATTTCCATTTTTGTCCATCACCCCCCCTGTAACATTCACCAAAACACAGTATTTTGTTGTAAAAATTTATCTGAAACAGGATAGTTTGAAAAACGTCTTGATATGAATAAGTGACCTGAAATTACCAATAACATATCTATCAAAAAATACATTCCTCCCACAAAAAGTAGGTAACAAATCACCATGTTGTTGCTAATGTTAATTTTGATGGATATATTGTTGTCCATCAAAATATGTAACGTGTGACAGTAAGAAAAAGGGGATTTTAGGTTAAAAATGTCATTTCTTTGCCCAAATTTACTTTTGGAGTGTTTCTTGGCTCCAGAAACTTTCAATTAAAACTGGTAAAATGCCCCAAAATTAAAATCTGATACTTGAAAATTACACATTGTATATAAATCGGGAAGATGTTGGACCCTCTATCGTTAAAACATTGCCATTACAATATTCCTGTGCTACATGTAAAAAAAAATACTTTACCATACATCTTGCGGACATCTTGGTGTGAATCATATGGAGGGGAAGGGTGGGGTGTTGGGGTGGGGGCAGGGTGGGGTGTAAGTGTCGAGGTGGGTGCGTCGGGAGGGTGGGGTGGTTTGCATCTGGGTAGGGTCGGGGTGTTGGCGTCGGAAGGGTGGGGTGCGCGGAGAGGGTGGGGTGCCTCGGAGAGGGGCCAGGGTGACCTCATGTGGACCTGTGATGTTGATCTTGTGACCCATTGGTGACTTGGTGTGGCCTTGGTGACTTTGTGTGACGTGGTGACTTCGTGTGACCTTGGTGAACTGCGTGTGACCTTTGTGCCCCATGCGACCTTAGTTAAACCTCACAATGACCTGCTGACCTCAACATCAACATTTATAGGCCCATTCACATAAAATCGGGTGCCGGGGAGCGGTCGGGTGGCATGCGACGGTGAGGGGGTGGGTGTGGTACTGGAGGTGGAACGGGCTCCAGCGCCGGGGAGGCCAGGGGGAAGGGTGGGCGCGAGGCGGCGGGTGCCTTTTCCTTGTTCTCCCTGCGATGAAGGCTGTGTCTTTGGTTTTTGGTAGAATTGGTTTGTTTGTGGTGGTGACCTTGGATGACCCATGTGACCTTTGTGACCCCATGTGGACCTTTGTAACCGTGTGACCTTTGTGACCTCTGTGACCCTGTGCAACCTCAGTGACCCATGGGACCTTGGTGACCCCATGTGTACCATCAGTGACCCATGGACTTGGGACCCCATGTTGACCCCATGTGATTTTGTGACCCTATCGTAACATTGTGACCCATCCAGTCATTACCAAATAAAGGCCCGTTCTTTCTTTTTAAAGGGCCATTGCATCAGTTACCAATTAGCCATTCCCTTCAGGTTCATCCCAAACCGGGCGCAAGTATCACTGTCACAACCCACCCAAACCACAGGGTGCACGAATCCACACGGGCGGTGACCCGCTCTTGTTTTTTTCAATATGGCGGCCCCAAATTCTTCATGCTGGTAGATAGTAATTGTAAAATCATGAGATGTAATTTGGTTGACATTTGGAGATATGTTAGGCCCACAAGGTCTTTACGGGATCAGCATCTGGGCCTATTTAGATACCTTTGAGCGAAATAGCAGAAGTAATATGTATACTGTTTCATTGTAGCATTCCCATACCAACAATTTAAAACAAGTGACACCAATCGATCATTAGGTAAATGTTACTCTCATACGACCGTTCATAGTTTTTGACATGTCTGCAAGCCCAAAAGGTTGTAGATATAGGAACCATACCTTTTTAATCCTTAGAGGGCCAGATGAACAGGTCTATACACTTTTTAACCCCAGGTGAAACATATAAAAAAGATTCCCTTAATTGTACCAACTTTCCATTCAAAATGGTCAAAGATGACAAAGTTACATCATCAAGATGGAATAGCAGGATCATGTTGTCTAGAAACATAAAACATTTTATACAGAATCTTGTGCAAGGCCATATGGGGTGCTGCAGGACTATTCTCTGAACAGAAATCAGCGACCAATTTTAATTAAACTGTGTGGATAAAAATATTTACCATATAATCTGTTGTTCATGAAATGTGATATTAAGTACATTGTACCCTATATGTATATCTATTCTGATTGAGGAGAGATGTGACCAAACTGGGTAGGTAGTGGGTAGGCGTTTTCAATTAGATAAAAGGGGGGGGTCCCCCCCCATGGATGCAAATGAGGTAATGCAATTCTTCGTCAGCGCTACTGCACAACATCATACAGCGCATGACGGAATTCCAATTGTATCACTCATTGCATTCATGGGACACTTCATATGAGAACGTCTTCCGATATTTGATTTTTTGGTGCAGGAGCTCCCAGGTGCAATGGGCCACTAGCTGGGATTTTAGGCCACTAGGGTACTAATTCTGCGATGTAATTTGATAAGAAACACTAGAGTTCATCTCCCCTTGGTTCATTTGGACTTGAGCAAAATGAACCTAAGAATATCCCGTCCTTTGGAGGCGGACATTAAGCCGTGGTCCCATGTAAGGGAGTCATAATCACAGTCAGTTTGTAGAAGGAGTAGGGTGGTAAAACCCTAATTGCCCAAAGCTGTCCTTTCAGTTTCGAGGATAGGAGTGGTAATCACCTTGGGTAACTCTAAGGGCTCGGTTGATCTAAATTTAGAGAATAAAGAGCTATGATTTTGGGAACCGGTTACTCTCGGTACGACGAATTGAACCCAAGGCGGATACAATTATGTAATGAAGAACGCGCCGGAGGCAGAGTTCTTCACGCAAAAATAATGGTGTCGCCGGTTTAAATTCCTCGTAAAGAGATTACCGGTTCCCAAAATCATAACCTTTTTCATCTTAAACTTTTATCATTAAGGTATCTTAACCCAATTTTCGCGATGCTTTACGGCTTAAATACAACAAGAAAGGGACTGCCCACCACCCAGTGAAAACAGTCGAACAACCAGTTGGAACGCACAATATACGCCACGAGACGCAACTGTAGACAGGCGGAGCGAGAAAGTAGCAAAACGTGGTTATGACGCAGCGCTTCAACCTAAAAATTAATTCAATATGGCAGCGGCGTACACATGGGTTCAATTAAAACGAATTAAACCCGGCACAACCAATTGAAATTGCTACATTTTCAAAAGAGTTAAAAGAATGTAATAAATAAAAATGATACGATTGGCTAATAAGGAAAAAGTAAACCTTTGGTAGAAGCTAATGACAATTCCATTAAACTGGACGTAGGTAGTGGTGGATATACTGTCAGTCATCGATCTTCACAATTGATATTAACGTAACTCATTTGCATATTTGATCTTGATTGGCTAAAATTAAAAAGGTAAACCCTGTGGTAGAAGCCGTTAACCAAGTTTCTTGGAAATTTGGTATTTGTGGAAGTGGTGGTCAAAAGTATCTCCTATGTTGTTTATCTCTATGAATGGCATCCATTTGCATATTTGTTTCTGATTGGTTGAAACAAGATGGCCCCACGTTTACTATATAAATATAGGGAGCATACAAGCCGAGAACTGCAAACATTTTTTTTATACCCCTGGCCTGAAAAGCAGTATGGGAATCTTGCGATAGGCGCATGTCTGTATGTTTATGTATCGTAATTGTGTATGTGGTGTGTGTTCCAGTTTGGTTAGGTTTAGTTTTTTCACCGGTCTCTTCCCAAAAGTTTGTCTGATTTACACTAGAACTTGCAATGCGTGGGGATTAATGTGCAAAGGATAAAGGTCATCTGAGGTCATGTTCCAGACGTCATCTTTCCAGAGGTTGATGCAAGGTTAATTGCAATACAGTGTGAGTCAAAAAAAACCCTACAGTCAGAATAAAAAATAATTAAAATAGTTAAGAATAAGTTTGATCAATGTTGCTTTGGTGATAAAGAGGATAAACAGGCTTTTCAGAAAACGTTTAGTTGGTGACATTTGGACTTTCGAGGAAGAATTTATGCCTATTTTCCTGAGCGATACTTAAAAATCCTGTTGGCCGATTTTGACCCAAACAAGATGACATCGCCTAAAGTAGCATGCGGTCTTCAGCAGTGATTTTGATAAAACATTTTGACACCCAAATGATTGTTAAACAGGGATGGATTAGAATAATGAAGGATTATAAATAATATCCAGCGAGATAATACAACGAAAATGCGAGTTGAGTTAAAAAAAAATCAATTTCACATAAGAAAGTCAAAATAGATGGTGTAAGAACCATAGTTTACTTCATCAGCAAGATTTCCGTGGTTGTAACCTACAAGGAAACTTGGGAGCTAAAGTTAAACCATAGAAGGGTTGCTTCCGCTTGAAAAAAACAAGTGGATATTGAAGTGTAAGTTTTAATTCATTTATTTACAGGAAAAATTCAATTTAAGTTCTTCTTGCAATTTTATATGGACTCTGAGTATACTGTATTTGTGCAAAAATAATTACCGAGAGATGTAAACAAAAATCTATGAGACATTGATATGGAGTGAGTTAATAACTGACTCTTTGATGAGTTGAACAATGGTTATTTATTTTTTAAATTTTCCTTCTAATTCTGTACACGATAGATCATTTATTCAAACACTGATAGCTTGTTATCGAGAAGAACTCGATCCGACCTGAAAAATTGCTGTGGAATTTTGTGTTTGCTATAATGTGTTATGGTATTGTATGTGTGTCAAGTCTCCGCATGTATGGCTAAAATGGCCAAACGGAATTTGTAGGTCTCTCCGCCAAACTTGCCGTAGTTTCTGACCCAAAGGCCGAAAGACACCAAATAAAAAATTTTGTTTTTGTTTATAATATGTTTATTCTTCTTTACAACCAAAGCAAAGATTTTAAGCAAAAAAACGTTTAACCTTTGAAGAAAAAATTCCGTTCCTGAATGTAGGGTTTGTATTGACTCACACTGTATTTTTTGACACTGCAGTTTTGTTTGGGAGCAAGGTTTTACAACACATTCACCGGATAGTCCCAAAACATGAAAATTTGCTCTGTTGTAAATTGGGAATGGACATGTTTTCTGTAATTGTGCCAAGTTGAAGGTGTTAATTACCTGTAAATCAGCTGAGGGGAACAAAGCAATTAGGGTACACAATGCACCATGTGCTAACCATTTTTGGAGCATTTAGTTGGTTTTGGAGAGCTTCACTGAATTTTAACTTCTTTTTAGTTTCCCCAAATACAATTTACAAAACAATTAGAATTGTAAATTAATACACTGGAAATTTAAACCAGATGTAGCGGGGAGGAAATAGTGACAGATCAAATGCATATTGATAGCATTATTGGCAATTTTATTTGTTCTTGAAGCTATTTAACAGGACTGTTGATTGATGATGAAATTTCAACGTTTTCTTAAAATAGTCAAATAACAATATTAATCGTACGCAGGCAATTCAATCAACCACCAATGCATAATGTAATGGTGAAAGATTTGATGATAAGGCTGTGTTGATCGTCGTTGCCAAATGATTCTCCAGTCAACAGATCATCAAAGATGACTCAGATTGTATTGCTTCATCTCTGTTGTGTCGTGCCTGTTTCTGAGGGCATGGCTTTCTTATCTGTTTCTTGCCATTGTTACTCTCTGCTGCAATCACAACTTATCACTGCTTGTCTTATTGGCAGGGGTGGCGCCAGGAAGGTGGCAGGGGGGGTCGGCCCCCCCCCCCCCGCCCGAGATTTTCAAAATTAGAAAAAAAAAAAAAAACGCGGTTTTTTGCGCAAGATTAGGGTTTTTAACCAAAACTGAGTTAATTTTTACTGTTTCGCTACCCTATGACTGTTCGCCCTACTATGATTTTACCAGGCACCGCCCCTGACTTATTGGGACATGAAGCTTAAAGGTGCTTGTTCCGATTTATGTGTATTGTGTGCTCTACTATAGAGAGCCTGGCATTGCAAATAAACCCCAGCAAGTACCTGGGAACAAACTTGCAGGTTTTGATGGTGACGCACTAAGATGTTGCATAGCCCTATTCATTATATAATGTTCTAATATTAATGGTTAACCACCTAAACGTTTATATCTTGGGAATGAAATGGATTCAGGCTCAAATTTCAGTACCACAATGAGAAAAATATGGCCTTTCATTGATATCAAAAAATCGATACTACTTCCGGGTAAATCATGGGGTCCCAAAAGCGATCAGGAAACAGCCACCTTGAAATTGGGAAATTGAGAAAAGAACAATTGAAGGTGCTTATCAGGGAAAATAAACTATAATTAAGTACCAACATTTTTAAATATTTTTAATTATTCAGTACCATTTTAAATACCATATGTGAATTTTGGAGAATTTATGTGAATTAAATCAATAGAGTTCACAAATAACTACAGTAGATGTTTAATTGAAAACATATTATTGATAATATCATTTTAAAAAAAACAGCCATTGAAAGATCCCTTTCTCTTAGTTTAGGGAATTTTGTCGCATCAGTCATCATCTCTTACTGTGTAAGTCCCAATTTATTTTAACTGACAGTTATATATATATTTATAATTTTTATTATAAGAATATGTAAATATTTAACAATCTTTGTCAGCTTTGATAATATATAGGAAGATAATAGGATTAACAAGCAAAAAAAAATTTTAAAAAAGGAAAACAAACTAAAAAGTCTCAAACATGTTCAGGTCAGCTCCTGCAGTCAGTATACTTGGCTACAGCATCATCCCACTTCAAAAACTTCAGAATGAAGTTTTGAAGCCATAATGGTAGTTCTTATGTAACTTCTGGGAGTGTCAATAATGTTGCTGTTAACATGAACTTTACAACCCCAGCTTGTCATTGACATAGACATCATAACCCTTCATACTATTTTACCTAGACTCTACTTATGATTTACAGTCTGGTATCAATCAGTTTGCACTTTGCCTAAAATAAGTTGCCAGATACCTGTTCTCTGAACTGTGGAGGATCTCCAACGAGAGACACATTTCAGTGATTATCATTCTGTCTTGGGGTCTATGGATTTATATGTGTTACAAACGTGGACACTTTACTAGAAATACAACACAAATCAGAGAGGTGTTTTCCTTTTAGAACAGAGTACAGGTCAACAAGAGCTGTTGTTTTTTTAGTCAATTCCATTAAAGCACGCACTTGAAGAGATGTCATGGTGTGAGAGAAACAAGGTTGTAAGTTTGTAAGTTTCAATAAATAGCTGACATTTGTCCATAAATCCCATCAAACACTAATTTGCCAAAACGTCTTTGATCATTGGCTTTGTTGAAATGGATTGGGACACAGGCACACAGTCACTGAAGAACATTTCAAGAGCCACTGACTCAGGAAGGAAAGATTTAAAATTGAGATCAATTAATTTATTTGTCAGCACCACATGAGTCAATGTATAGCACTTTATGATTGGTTGTTACTCAGATGAGATGTGATTCCACAAAAAGCATATTCCCACCACACCAAAAAGCTATTTGATCATCTTAACCCAGAAAGCACATCAGTACACAAGCTCATTTTCAAATAATATATGAATTTCTTCAATTTGCTCCTAAATGTTAGACTGCATGGACTTGAGAAGAATTAAACAATTTGCACAACAAAAATACCCAGATTACAGTAATGAAAGCTTATTAGTTCTTGTTTGAATTAACCGTCTTCACACATGAAAGGGCCTATTCTGTTCACACATTAACCCTAATGGTATTCAAACAATATCAAATGTCAATGCCACTGAGTGAAAAAAAGTTACTAATCCGGCTGTAACTGTTTGTTGATAACAATGCCATCATCAAAACGAAAAGACACATATGCGCAGAAATGCTGGGACCAGTTCAGCGAAGGGTCGTAGTGTGCATCCGTGGGACTGGGGCCGACAGGGTCATGGTTCAAGACAGACCCAAATTTCTGTCTTTTCTCTTTTACCCTTTCCTTCATCACATTCAATTCCCTCCCGGAGGATTAGCAAAAAGAAGGGAATATTAGGCTCAAGCGGGCGATTTAGACTTAATCATCTTGAAAGATCTGCACTTTCTCTATATTTTAAATCCCTGCGGACACTACACCGATGTACAGTTTTGTCTGATTGGCTCATTCAATTAACACACTTAAAAATAGGTAGTCAAATTTGGACCCCCGATGACAGTCAACTATACACAACTACAATTTTAGTCAATTTTTGACTGATTTGAAGTCATTGTGACTAATTTGTAGTCATATATTAAACCTGTTGTTACAATGTCATAAAATTACTACAAATTAGTACAAAAATGACTTCGAGTTTACAAATTGACTACAAGTGTTGCTGTCTAGTGACCGTACTGTACCGGGATAATTGTCGCGCGTGTTTGTAATTTTTCGCGTTTTCAGCAATTTAAACATTTTTGCTTGTTTTTAAATTCGCTCTTTCAGCTATCTACATAGACCTACACACAAAATAAACATTTTCGCGGGGTTTTAATTCGCGCTAGCTCAGAAAGGCGCGAAAAGCGCGAAAATTAATGTAGCGCGAAAAATTTCCCTTTTTACAGTATCACAGGGGTTCCAAATTTGATAACTATTTTTAATGTGTGCCGGAACAACATGAGACAGCTAGCCCTCTTCATAACAAATCAAAAGGTGCTTCTCAAACTCTGTCTAAATCATATCACCATTCATCGAGTATCTGGGAATGATTTGCTGATTCCATGAAAATGAAAATCATGCTTAGATGTGATAGGGGGGCTATTTTGCCCCTTTTTTCCAGGAATTACGGACATTCAACTTCCTACCTAATCTAAAGGTGTTCCATTTCCATAAATACAGCCCTCACACAAAAATTTGGTCATAAGTGGTTGTCGGGGACCACGAGGCCGTGAATGATTACGCATATCATGTCAATCAATTAAACAGCCGGCAGCTATCTTCGTGCACATTGATTTTACAGTTAACTAGCTCCGTTAAGATTATTGTGTAAAATTACACTTTCCTGCAATGCTTTTTTATGATAGTTTCAAGTAATTATGTCATGCAAGACAGTTATAATTCATTTAAGTCATGTAACCTTCATATTTAGAAAGATGCAGTTGCTATTTTTGTACATTCACCTTATATGAAGAAATCACAGTTATAATAGTACAGTCAGGTTAATTTCAACAACAAACAAAAATCAGTCAAACCAGTATTGGGTTTTGTTAAGTAGATTTTAAAAAGTTGCAACCTGTTCAAGTACCTGGTTATGAAATAGTGCATGTTCTGATATAATTTTTCTTTTTTTTTTTTTTTTTTTTTTTTTTAATTTTGTATTTGTTTTCTGTTCTGCTCAGCGACTTGCATGTTGTTCTGGTAAACTTGCTCAGTTCTGGCAGATGGTAGGAAGTCCGAACTCAGTTTAAAGTTAAACCAACTCCTCGCTCTGCAGTATTACCAATTAATGATGTGGCGGCATTGGCCTTTGATGATTGATAAGAAGAAGCCTGCGCCCAACTTCCAACATCTTGGGATAGAAAAACTCCTGGCTTGATATCAAGAAGATGCATGGGAAAAAACCGAATCTGTGGTTGATAAATCGAAAGGGACGTGATGAAGTGGTCAATTGAACTTGGGAAAAGTTGGCTTCCAAATCAGTGCCATAGCGACTGCATGGTTGAGCATGTATCCTTCGGCTTAACAGACAAGGTTTTGTTGGCCAGTGATTGTTTTTCCTCATCTGGAACCGACATCGCTAACAGCGCAAGAGGCACCATCTCGGCAGAGAGGTACTAAAGATGCCGATTGAAAGCCCGAATTGCACTTGATGAAACAATACAGGATTCGTTACTAGCTGCTACTTCAACAAGTTCTGGTACAGATTCAAATCATTCCATGGGGCATTGACAGCTGATTCACATGAAAACCAACATGAACTGTAGATGAGGGTAGTGAAGAGCACAAAGTCCTTCAGTTTGGACAGCTGTTGTTGGGTGTGGTAATGGTTCTCGGGGAAGTGAAGGATGTGTTTCTAGAAGACATATCTTTATTGCATATATGATCTTTGCCATCCAACGTGCTTTGTGAATAGCCCTGGTCTTCCGAAGTGTATGTCACTTTTACCACCAAGGAACACAATGCACAGCTCCAAGAACTCCTTGTAGTCATCTCTTTTGAAATCCAATTTCTGACTCAGTGTCTCCAGCGTGCTAGCTCTCCATTCTTCCACAAGCCCCTTAGATGCTTCATCCAGGAGTGACAGGTCCAACTGACTGAGATCAATGTTCTGGTTTGATGGCCATAATTGGAAGGTCCTATCAAGTTCTGTGTCTTGCTGTTTTAGTTTATCCAGAGTAGCTGGTGTTGTCCTTCTAGAAATGGTATAGCTCTCAGTTTAGCATTGTCTTCTAGCAGTTTTATCATCTTCTGACATGATTTGATTTCAGAAATCATGGGGATGTTAGCTTTTCCATAAAATGGAATTATTTGACCAAGAACAGTTCTGGCGGCTTGACTTCTGGTTTTCCCCTGAGTGATTCCTTGCTGATAATGATACATCAAGCAGCGAAGAATTTGGCGATAGGTTGGAAGACGTGTGATCCTGTAATAGTTCATCTGCAACAGCTTATTCCTTTTCCTAAGCCAAAGATTTCAGCTGTCTTAGCGGTCTTCTTTACAGTAGATTTTGGCGTATCTTGTCCTGCTGGTTTTGCTGGCAGAGTGCAAGGAAACTTGGCTTTCAGATGCAGATTGTTCCTCCATCTTTACTTGAGTAATTCTCTCATCATTTTGAAACAAATTTATAAACTAGTGCGGTTCAAGATCAAGCTACAGAGGTGAAGTGATGAGGTGGAACTGTAACTATTATAAATCCTGAAGGAGAATGTTGCACAACCATGGGCTATTAATAGAACAAAGGGTAACAGGCTAATAATACATCTTGGGAAATTACCCGGGAAATTCCCAATTGCTCAACACTCAACTCTGGTAAATTCCCAATTGATCAATATTTACAATAACAACATTCTTGGAATTGGGATGCACCATATCTATTTATAGTTCTATTAAATATCATGATCATGTATGGGACTTTCTACTATCCATATCAGAAGCCAAGTTATTATAAACAAATTTGTTTGGAAAAAAATACCATATTCCTGACTCCTGACCTTCCAACCTGACCTAGACCAATGGCAAAGCCAGCTACCACATAAATCATCTACCAATATAAAGTAAATGGACTGGCTTAGATTCCAAGTGTGGTATATCTCATCAGGCATGATAAAATACAGAACAAGCTTCAGATGCCTATGGTGTAAACCCCTGACTGTTCCCAATACGCCCCCAGTTTTTAAAAAAACGCGGCCATGTCCAGGAGCGTCCGTATCATATGAACCGCGGCCCCGTCACTTACACATTTGAACAATCCTTACCCCACCACTACCATTACGAATGACTTGTGGACAACATAACGAACGAACGGATGCCTATTTTCCATAAAAAACACATAGAGCAGCTATTATTTTTTACATACAGGAACCCCAAAACCTCTACCACCGCCTGTCTCAAAAAAAAAATGGTACAATCAAAAACCGATTTTTTTTCAATATTAATCTCACATAAGTAAAAGTCGGTTTTGTACCTCACATTTAAGAGAAAATAACCAGGCTTTCCGGATTTTTTGTTTCATCTCATTTGCTTGTTTCACTCGTAGAGATTCTCGCAGTTTACTGCGGAACACAAAAATCGAGTTTTTTTTTTTTTGTTGCCACTTTCTGGTTGAATGAAACGGTAACTATCGGTTAACATAGTTTTCCACACTTGACAGATATGAAATCTTTAAAAAGGGATTAACTTCATAAGAAACTCAAACAGTATTCCAAACAGTTACGTGATGGTGGAAGTTATGTCCAGTAAGTTCTGGCTTTAGATAAAGTGATAACATTCGACATACTGAGACTGTTGTTTGTTAGAACTTAGAAGAGAACCAGAGCGTACAGCTCGTACGTAATCCTTGGAGTAGAGAGGTTTTTATGTCTTGAAGTATCATTAACCAAATCCTACAACAATTGGGATACTTTTGGCTTCCAAATTCAATGTTTGTTTACTCAACCATTAGTAATGCCACAAAGATAGTGGAATATTTTTAAACATTTCTTTGGTTTGGAGTGTTTATTTTTGGTTACATTACATTCCTCTGGCATGAGTTTAACACTACCAATTTTGTAATAAATTCAAAGTTCCATTTCATGCCGTCCAATGAATTTTGCATTGCTTATTATTTATGAAAAGAAGATATTTATCATTGAACTGATTATGTTGATTATTAAACGTGTGTCGATTAAAAATAAATTCTTTTGTTACTTTAATCTGAGTTTTGTTCTCTTGTCAAGTTGCAATCTTTGTGAGCTTCCAAACAGCATTGCATAACTGTGGGCGAAGCAACTCTGCCCATGCATAAAAGTGCACAAAATCGATTTTGTATATCGAACTAATTGATTATATCACTGGATTGACAAAGCAAATAGAATGAAAACAAGACCATTGGAAAGCCTGGTCTTTGTCTTTAATATTATAACCACGTAAAGAGTGGACTTTTATGAAATTTCATATTTTAACCACTTTTTTTCTGATTGTACCATTTTTTTGAGACAGGCTGTATAATGCCAATTTTCCAATGTACATGTTTTATTCTTGGAAACCATGAACAATAGCCTATTTTTAGTAACGTTAAAAGGGCAGCTATAACATTTGAATACATGTTTTCATGCGTAATAGAAATAGCTGCCGTATGGCCATTGTTCAGACCATGGACCCCAAACTTTGGGTGCTCTGTGGGACCCCTAAACAATGACAAATTTGATTCAAATTTTGCACATGTTATTTCTTTATCATCAATGCAACATTTTAACACTAGGTAAAGTTATTAAAATTATGAGGGCAAAAAAGCACCTAATTTTGCTGATGAGATAGGAGGTAGTGCAAGGCACCGGGACAGTGTGACTTAGCAAATTGGTGACACCTCAGGGGCACCGCCATTGGACGCCGATTGTTGTCAAAATATTTGCATAAATGCTATTTGCTGCTATAGCATAGTCATTATGCAAAGCATAGTTATGCAGAGCATAGCGGTTGCTCTATGGCCCATTGCTGGGGCCGTTGTTTATGTCCCTTAGCTATCGAAGTTCTGGTAATATTCCCAACCGAGGAAGCTTCCAAACGGAGTGTGATGAAGAACCGTGAAAATCTGATTACGGGAATCGGCAGATAGCCACGGTCAATTCCCATTGTGTTTTCCCTGGTAGTGCCCAGGGGCATAAATAACCCCTTTTGTCTCTAAGTACTGATATGTAATTGCAGAAAGTAAAGTATGTGCCCTTTGCAGTGCATGTGGGACTAGCATAAATTCCTCTGACGCCAACTATCCAATAAATTGTTTATTCACAAAGGTTAAAACTTTTGCCAATTTTGAATTTGGAGCGTTTGCTGAAATTAAACCACTGGTGAAAAATAATCCCATTAAAACAGGTTTGTATTAATTGGAAATAGGCATCCTAAAAATATCAATCACCAGGAAATTGAAAGAAGTTGGAATTCTTGAAAAATATCAGTATGGAAAACTAACCACTTAAGACCCTATCAGTGATTAATCCGAAAGAGTCCAAATATTTGAAATTTGCAGAAAAAGCTTAAAGTCAAGGATAAGTATGTAGAATTCGTGCAAGTTGTTTTTGCAACTGAAATCTACAGAAAAGAAGGCAAACAGCAGTGTTCAAAGATTCCCCATTCAATTATGTGTTGCAGTAAGTATCTGTACGGAGAGTAATGACTGACCAAGGGGGTGAAACCCATTCAAAACCAGTCGCCGTGCTGGGCGCTGACATTTTGAATATTGCACGGAATAATTATTAGTTTGTGTACTTGTATACACAATTAATGTCAATTCGATACAACAATCCTCCAAAATATCAGTTTGTTGGATGTTGGGTGCTATTGGGTGGTTAAATTTTGTCCTACCCATGGCCACACAACGAATGAAATGACACATCAGTCGTCTTGATTTAAATAAACCGCCTCAATGAATACATCTTTTCACCTAAGCGCGCATTGCATTATGAGAAAAAGAGTATCTGAGCACAATGATCCAGGTACACCTATTATTACACCTGGCCACCTCTAACACATACATTAATTTTATCACTACCGATTAGTGTATATGCAAAGCGTCAACCACAGTATGTGGAAGAAGCGGAGGCAGCCATTGCTTTCTATTGTTGGTACTCTATGTTTTCTTTGTGGTCGGCAAAACATGCGAGACGGTGTATTTGTAAAGATTACGTAACGTTTTGCCTCTCTATCTATATAGAACCCTTTGTGATTGACATACCCGATTTTGCCCTTAACGTTGCTTTCAGTCTTATAGGGTATGCTGGGATACCTATACATGTTACAACATTCACAAATTTGATTTTTGATGATTTTTTTCGATTTTCTGATTGTAAAGCAAATCACTGATAGTGCCTTTAATATCTGGTACTTGTACTATCTTTGAAAAATATTGTACTTTTCTTGGCATTCTATGAATATTAACAGGCATTCACAATGGTTACCATGTTTGCACCATGGTTGACATTTCATGGTATGGTCAAGGGATGAATGAGCAGAATTGGATAGGAGTATTTGGAATGGGCCAGGACATCGCAGTTAACTTTTTAACAACGCGTACTTGAAATAAGCTTGAAGTAGAGAAAAACAAATGCGTGTCGTCCTGACCTAACTAATGGAAGCCTAATAATGGAATAGCTAGTAGCAAGTTAGCCACTTAAGTGGAAACCCTTGATGCTTATACTAAATCCGATGTTATCACACATGTCTAAACATTGGTGGGTAGCAGAAATGTTGACACGGGATGCCTGTTGTAATGTTGGTGGAAGGACTCTGTTGTAGGTACAACTATTTCATTGTAATAACCTAACAAAACCCCCCCCATCTGTTTCCAAGCCGAACACCCAGGAAGGGGGGAATGAATAAGGATGTTATTCATTTGACATTAGAATGAAATCCTAATCACAACTCTCCACTTTTGGGTATGGGTTTTGCATCCCTTTCAAGATATTATTGTTTCCAAAACGGTCTTTTCTTTCCAATTAAAAGTCCCATTGAAAGTGGAAGTCCAAATTAAAGAGTAAGCTTTACCGTTACTCTTGTCCAAAAGCGCAACATTTTTCAAATGGCAAAACTGCTATAAAAAGCCTGCTATTCTGTCCTTCCTTACTCACTTCCCAGATATTATTAAAATTTCTAATCAATTCCCCACAATATGAATTGACTCTTTAATGGCTTTCTAAATTTCAATTTGAACATAACATTATCTGTTTATTTCTTTTGCTGCTTTATTTAGTGAGTCAAACAGAACAAAGAAGATTATGTCTTCAAATAGGAAGTAATAAAAGTTATCTTCCATTATTTTGTTCACTTTTTTGGTTTCATAATGGGATTCAGACTGTAAATAGTGCTCTTGGAAATTTAAAGATAAATATTCCTGAAAGTTACAACACACCTTCCTCTTTTCTTCCTTGTCCAGGTGGCTCAACCTATGGCTCTGGAACCCTTAGACAACACTTACCAACATACATTCAAAGCTACCAGACAAGACCAGTGGTTAGCTCACGACCTAGTCACAGCAACCCCAGACCTCAGTCCATACCAGTCCGTTCACTAGTAATAGTACCAGCAGTAGATGTTGGGGCCGATGGGCTGCAGTACATGTTGGGATATCAACTTTGACTGGTAACCTCACCTGCTGCCATTGTCGCATCTGGTTATGTGCTGCTGATGATGAGTCAGTGGTAAGGTAGATAATCGGGAGGGGGGTCCACTGACTGCAATGGTTCAGTGGTGCGGGTATGTGCGGCTCTTAAGGAACCCCTTTTATCAGCATCTCCGTCATTTGCGAGGGTCCCATTTGAGCATCGTTTTTAGTCACAAGACCCCCCTCCTTTCAGCAAAAATTTGATTTTATAACTACTTTTGTGCCGAAAATTTTGAACAAAATTTAGTTCTTCCATGGTCTAAATAAAACTTTTTTCAATTTTTCAGTTCACCACTAGATCCCCCATTTCACAACTTTTGTTCAGTTCGCAAGGCTCACAGGCTGCACCTCCCTACCTTAACGAAAGGTGAGTGTCCTCCTCCCCGGGGCTAATAGCCCCTTGCTGTGTATTTCGTGCTTTCCCTTGCCCCTAGCCCCTAATCTGTCATGCCAGCTTGTTTACTTGGGGGTTACAAATTGTGCACCCCGCATTTTTTAGCATAACCAAGTATGGAAAACAAGTCACTTATCAAACTTAACCCCCTGGGCCTACCACCCCACCTATAACACAACACAGCTCTTCCCATTTTATGGTGCACCACCCCTCTGCACTACCCAGACACATGAGACAATTTGTCTGATTGGCTCATTATGCAATACAGCCTGAGATAGCCCTCAGAGTGACCAATCAAATATAGTGCTTCTATATCTCTGTGGAAAACATATCACCATTCTTACAGTATCGCTGATATGTTCATTGCATGATGTTACCTTCGAAGTTACCAATCAAAATAGTGTTTAGATGCTGATAGATAGGCAGGTAGTGCCACTGCCCAGGTGGTTAATATGTTGACCATCATTTGACCAAACGATCACAAACCATCCTTTTCTAATGAAAATAATTTGTAGTTGTAGTTGATGCAGATGTTGGGATTGGAAGAGGTGATAGACTGTTTGGCGATGGCAAATAGTGTACGTTGGTATGGGCACATGTTGAGGAAGGATGACGGGCATGTTTTAAGAAGACTTTTGAGCTTGAGGTGGGAGGTTTGAGGAGGAGAGGATGTCCAAAGAAGACTTGGAAGAAGCAAGCGGAGGAGGAGAGTAGGTTTGGTTTGGGGATGGACAATGCATTGAATCGGGTGAAGTGGATGGAGGGAGTAAGGGCGGTTGCTGCGAATGTGAGGTGAATCCGGCCACCCCCATTCACAGGGACAAAACCGGATTTAAAACTTTGGATTTACTTTATTACTAGTTGTCTGTCAATCCGTAGCCATATTTTGTCCATAACATTTTAAGCTCATATTCATAATCTTTAATCTTCCAACATTGTTTTGCAGATGTTGATGAATGTGCAAGATACAATGGACTTTGTCAGCAGATATGTCGCAGAAACACACTAGGAGGAACAGATGCGGTTGTAACCATGGCTATCAGATCCGTTAGCGACAGGAGAACTTGTGTTTCTGGGTGGAAGTTTTACTCGGAGGTTGTAAAACTAATGTTCAGCAGTCTGTTAGGGACATTGAAGCTGCGAATATAAACAAGAGGGGGAACATCGCGTGTATTGGGGAATAGCCCAAGCCGTAACCGATTTCTCTACACACAGCGCGCTGTGGTTCTGTTGCTGCGGTACTGCACTCGCGTGTCGTCACGTTGAGGCGCAAGCACCGCTACGCCTACAAATCTGGGTCACGCGTTATGTTATCAGTGTTGCAGTTCCCCAGTATTCCATTGTCTGATCGGCGATTTTTCTGGCAATAATTATGCGAAAAAACCAAGCGATGGAAGAAAACATGCATCTAAAAAGATTTCATGCATCCTAATGCACAAAAAGTCTCCGATGAAACCTTGTAAATTTTGCTAGGAGGAAAAGAGATATTTGAGTCCGAGTGTCGTGATAGGCATGTATGGATCAGTTGTTTGTTATTGGTTGTTTTCACTCGCTTAGTGTGACGAACGTTAAAATACGGCGGTATCATAAATATGCAATAAGGACTTTCCAATCGACAATAGTAAACCAAATATGGTGGTGCCCAAAACTATGTTAATGTAGATTGCGGATGCTCATGATAATACTTTGGGGCACCTTGGTTTTGGTTACGCCATTTGCGGAGAATCCGCTTGTCTAATCTTTATAAGTCATTGGTAGGGACGAATTCAATACACAACTGGCGGGCATTTTCTGGTTCTGCCTGGTTCCGCACGGTTCAATTAACAATTAATTCATTGAGTTGCTGAATACGCTTAAAAGGATAAAAGGATTCAGAAATTGAGAGGATTAAATGAACTGCCTGGAAAAGGGCCAGAAACGACCAGAACGGAAAATGCCGCCGGCTTGGAGTATTGTTTGGTCGCTTACCTGCAGGCCTATAGGTCCAATCATTACTTCTATACTGCGATTTACTGCAGGTCAAACTCAGGTTTCACTCGAGGGCATGGGTTGCAGTTTGTTGCAGTAACTTGCGACGGATTGAAGGAACTCTTTTCAAAAATGGGGTACTGCACCCTACTGTATCTTGAAGCATCGACAATTAAAATAATTTTAACTTTGGACAGTACTGAATGCAGTGGCGTCAAAATAAATCGGGCATAATGCAAGTAATTGCAATCACAGGTCAAAAGTACAGTTGATCCCAGGCGAAATGGTTTCAACTGGAACCCAGTTTGAAATTCAGTTGATCCCAGTGATATCCAGTTAAATCAGTGATGCCGTGACCGGAAAATGGAACAATTTTCAAACTAGGTTTACTGACCAGTTGAAACTCAGTTAAGACCAGTTACAAAAACAGTTAAAAAAACAGTTGAAACCAGTTGTTCCGTCAAAGAAATGGAACACCTTTCAACTGGGATCAACTGGAATTTTGACCTGGGATAAGATTTTGGTACAGGCTGCATTGCATTAATGCACTTGCCACTGCCAAGGCAGTTAACATATGAAAGGACCTAGTGTTACTCCTGCTCAGCCAAGTGTAAGTGATCATTTACTTTACTAATTTGTGTCAGTGCATATAGAGAATAACCGATATGATCGGTTTTATTTTTTGACAATCGGCCGATTATGACTTATCGGTATCTGATCGGGTTATCGGCACAAAATTCTCATTTTTTTACCGAATTTTCTATGACCGAATTAAATTTAATTTAATTGTTTGTATTTTTACTTTTGTAATTATAAACCAAATTGGCTCACTGAGTTCATAAATCGAAACTGAAACAATCAATTCTTATTTATGTACACACGGTGGGTCTGTGTTCTAACTAAATTTCACCGTTTTTTGTTGTTTAACTATAATCGATCTGCTACTTTGGCAGCTTCTGGCTGTCGAAAACGGCGCTGATAACGCAAAAAAAAAAAAAGAAGTAAACTCGGAATTGGAAGACCAGATTTTGAAAAGTTTTAAATTGTAAGCGGTTATATTTTTTTATAACAGATATTAGGGTGTGATTGGTTAGACACTAGTGCCATACATAGCTACTGATCGTCATGGAGTTGTGCAGATATGCAGCCATGTAACAGTACATACAATAACCTAGCTAATCTACTTTTAACCAATTTTGACTTCCAAGTTTTCAGTGACATACGCTGGTTTGGGAGGCACAAATGGTTTGCCCAAACATGCACTATTCCAGCA
>JAMKCH010023739.1:0-41113 GCA_023653785.1 Ophioderma brevispina
TCGAAGGGAATAAAACATGTTTTTTTGTACTTCCAGTAGAAATATGCATTACATATAAATAAAATATGATAAATCTTTTCAGGAAAACAGTTCTAACTGTCCTTTTTGTCATTTAACTTCATAGACTCCATAGGATATCCGCGATGCAGGAGCCCTCACTTTGACAGAAATCTGAATATGATGCCAAAGCTTAATCTTGATCAAGATACGGGGGGGGGGGTCAAGGTAACTTTTTTTACTAGAAAGGCAGGGCCTTTGCAGCAGCGAGTCAGCAATTCAACCTGTGGGGGGGGGACTCCCTGAAATGGATGGCACACTCAACCAAGGGCATGCGGTGACGGTAAACATGCAAAATATGGGGTCTTTGGGTGAGGATAAAGCCAAATGCCCATAAATAGAGGTTATTTGGGGCACAATTTGCTAAAGTTTCAAATCAGGGGTCCTTGGTGAGATTTTGGTCAAATTTTCTAAAAGGAGGGTCCTTTGTGGTGAAAATATTCCCAAAAATAACGGTCCTTTGGGTGAAAGTGAGCAAAATTTCAAAAATATTACATTTTTGGGTGACGATGATGCTTAAAACAGCCGGTTTCCTCACAGCCTTATATGTGCCTTACCTCCACACTGTTAGTGCCCCCCCCCCATGCAATGGTCCTGGACAAGCAAAAACAACTAATCTTTTACTAGTTTTTTCATATCGATTTGGTCTTGACAGATAGCTTTTTGCTATCTGAAGGGGGTAGGCCTACTCACTCTCGCCACTTTATCAGTAAAATAACTCTAACAAATACACTGGGGCTTTCCTATGCATTTGCTCGGGATGAATTTAGTATTCTGCCACCGACGGTCCACACATGCATTTCCAACCGTTGAGGCTGCCGAATTTCATCACTGAGTGGTTGCACATACCAAATGTCATGCAAAATCATATTATCTGAGCTCACCTACCGTAATGTACATCCCAATGCACATCATGTACCGCTAAAATGTAAAAAAAATCACATTTTTTCATTGCAACAGTTTACTTTACATATTGATGTCAATTAAAAGTCTGAGTTGAAGGTCAAAAACTTCAGAAAAATGAGACCGCCTATGATCACTGCCCCCCCCCCCCCACCCCCGCTGTCTCTATGGTACACACACTAACTCACTTATACACAGTAAGTCTATGGGGAAAAAGGGCACTGGAGCAGTTTCTTTCACATTTAAAATCTCACCGAGGAAAAACAACAACAGCACCCCAAAGTACAAGCTGAAATCACCAAATAACCAAATTTTGAACATGATGACCAGAGAAATTTTTTAGTTACGAATCACCAAACTTGTCCCGCTGCCAGACCGGCAACCCAAGATTCTCTTAGTCGCCAAAGCTAGTATTTGCAAATCGATGTAAATTGATGACCGCCGGAGTAATTTTTTCCCTCAAAATACTGTCCAAATGCAGCTTAGTTTGATAAAGCATACCAGTCTACCATGTCAATCAATGACATTTCATCACTTTCTAATATACCTAGTGCATTTTCGACATTTTCAAGCACTTTTTCCAGATGCCTGCAAGAAAGTAGTCCACCCAGATTTTTGATCCTTACGGCAGCCAGGTAGTGTGTATAACCCCCACACCGGTATACGGTGGAGAAAAGCACTTCAGATTCCTTTTAATCTGGGAGTTGCAGAGCCATTGTTATATTGTCCTCGCAGTTGAAAAGATTTCAGGTATTACCACCCTCGATTTAGACTGAGTATTTTTTTCATGACGTAAGCACAATCCTTATCCTCATTCACAAATAAGTAAACATTGAGCTTCTACAGTGCGTGGTTCAACTAACTTGGCCGCATTTGTCTCATTTATCGCAAAGGCAGAAAGACGACCAAAAATCATGCCCGACAGTTGCTGGCAGCTTTGGGGACCTCAACTTTTTGAAGAACCAAATCGTAACTTCATTGCTTACCTTCATTTTCATTCTTCCCTCAGTTTTCAGGAAACACTAATGTCAACGACCTATATTATAATTTAAGCTGTTAGTTATTGTCAAAGAGTCCGGTGTTTTTGTTACTCAACCCAATCGTGGAGGTGATCACACCTAGAATCTTTTCAACTGCGTGACAATACAGGTGACTTCAATGAAACATTACCCAAATGAAAGAAATAGTTTTCCACTTTCCTAATTTAATATCTGTGGATTTTATTTTATCATAAAAGAATTATCGGTAATGAGCCATCTGCCTGAAAAAATTCATTTGGGTTGAGGAATGATAATCAAGGTCAATCACACCTGTCATTTTTACCTTTCATTTTCTGTGACCCTACTCCCATGAACTTACACAGGTCATCCTGGAATAATGGGAACAGGGGTACTTGAATGGCTACCTACACTATCATGGATATATGTATTAGATCTATTGTTTAATTGCTGCTATATTGGTGGTAGCATTGGGCATAACTTTAAAAAAGGCGAGGAAAGAAGTTAAAGAAAACCATTCAAAGAAGAGAAATTATGGGCATACAATGCTTGCTTCCGTGATTAGAATCAGAAAATCGAGGAAGTATACAAACTTTCTTCAGGATGGATGTAGCAGTATTTCAAAAGCTATTTCACAAAGTGGATCCTTGATTAGAAGAGACAATATATACTCATTTATGACAAGCCCATTCATAATATCTACCATCTATATATTGAAGCCACGACTTCCAACATTGGTCAAGATCTATGGGCAAATGCCCTGATGTCATCTGTTCCCTATCCGAATAGAGCAGCGTCCCTAACTCGCCAACATTTTTTGATCCCAGAGGAGAACGATCCACCTTCATTTTCCCAATTCACACTGGCCTTTTAAACATCATTTTCCATTCAACAGGTGGATGCCTTTATCATTTGTGGCCCTAGAAGAATAAGGGCAAAATGATAGTGTGATAAGCTTAAGTCAGCAACACAGACTTTCCCACGGAGCATAATTCTAAGGCTTAATGTCGACAGTGAAGATCGGTAGTTTTGATTTAGTCCCCGGAGTGGGTGTACCGCTGTCAAACTTTTAACAACATCTACGCAACTACTAATTCGCACTCCAATAATATGCCACCTAAATTCATTTATATAAAAAACATGCCTCCTTCCTGTGCATCTTGCACACTTAATGCTTATGCCCATGTCTTTGGAGGCAAAACCCTTCATTTGTTTTAGTCCGAGAAAAAGTGAAACTATGATGAAATTCAATTCAAATATGCAGTTACATGCAGTGTGCAACTTTTCGGGGCGGAATAAACCTAATTCATGTCAGGGGGAACCCTTCAAGTTATAGGGAAATTTCATACCAGTGCATCAAGCTCAATTTGAAAGCCAGTAAGAAATTGGCTTATTTATATTATCATGGCATGCTATCTAGACCACAAAAACACAGGTTGGGAGCGTAACCTCCTTTTCAATACCGAAGAGGATGAATGCTGCCCTTTGCTATGAAGCCTTAAATTGATGCTAATAGATAGTAGACAATATTCCTAAGCTACAAAAAGAATCCATGAGGCGCCCGTTATGAATACCCAATACCGTTTTAGCTATGCTGATGTATGCAAGGAGTGCTAAGATTTGGATTACATAACGTCCTCCTCACCAGCAAACTCTGGAAACAAAGCATGGCCTCTTAATGATAAGCATGTCATACAAAGAAAGTTCTATATAGATAGAGAGGCAAAACGTTTTACGTGATCTTTAGAATTCATCGTCCTCCCGCATGTGTTTTTGCCGACCACAATGTAAACATATAGTACCACAATAGAAGATGGCCTTGCCTCCCGCTTCTTCCACATACCTGTGGGTGCCGCTTTGCATATACACAATCGTTAGTGATATAAAAAAAAGGGGGTGGTACTATAAGCGGCAAAGGGGGGGGGATAGAATGGTATGTGTTAGAGGTGGCCCGGTGTCTAATAGTGCACCTGGATCATGTGCTCAGATACACTTTTTTCTCATAATGCAATGCGCGCTTAGGTGAAATATTATTCAGTGAGGCGGTATTTCGGTTAAATCAAAAGACGACTGACGTGTCATTCATTCGTTTTGTGGCCATGGGTATGACAAAATTTAACCACCCAATAGCACCCAAACACCCAACAACTGATATTTTGGCCGTGTTGTTTTGTATCGAATTGACATTATGTGTGTATACAGCACCAACTAATAATTTTCCGTGCATATCAAAATGTCCGCGCCCAGCACGGACGACGGTTTTGAATGTGGCTTCACCCCCGTGGGTCCATAGGCTAACCGCGCTATTTATATTGTGACAAGATTAACTCTATGTGATGTGGTATGTATCATATGAATTTGTTTTTGGCAATTACATTTAGTGTTCATGCCACCATAAACAAATATGCTAAAATGAGCCCCCCCCCCCGAACACAATGCCACTTATAAATACCTTAGTAATATAATACACATCCCTGTTAAGCGGCATCGTGGATCATATATGGAATTCTCAATTACCAATTTGAACATGGTATTAATAATTTTTACATAAAAGCATTTTGGGGGGAATTTATTTTTATAAGTGGTATTGTTTATTTTTTGAAAGCCAGCAAAAGGTAAAAGTTTGAGCATGTCGCTTTTATGCAAACGTTTAATCCCCCTTCTTTAAACATAAACAAGAAACACAAACAAATGCTATTAAGAATGTCCTCACTATCCTTATGGCGCATGCAACATGGGGGCGGCCAATAAATTCCAAATTTACGACGTCGGCTTTTGTTTAAACACATCCGTTTTCTATATTCTAACGTACGATGACTAGGACCTAATTATTGGCCATGGGATCATCCAGTGACCGACCCACACCAAAGCACCCAATTTGGTTTGTCATTGTCATAGCAAATCGGATGTTTAATACTACCCCCTCCCGTATCACGGGAGTGCAGAAGACCTTAACACTAAAGAATTAATACACGGATGTCAAGCTGATCCATTGGCAGCTTATCTTAGCACATCCATGCCAGTAACAGAAATACCGAAATCTAATTTTGATGATTTTTTCTATGTTTCGGAGCAGCAAATCTTGCTTTATATCCCTTTAAGGTTTTATTGTTTTCAAACATTCAATTTACAATAACGTCTCCGAGCATCAATATAGCCCTTCACATGCCATCTTAAGAGAAAAACGGGGCAATATAGTCCCACTAACCGTTAAGCTAGTACTTTTAATAAGTTCTGGTATCTGTTCTGTCATAGAACACTCGTTACCTCTTTCGTGCTTAAAAGAATAGAATATGTATATTATACAAATATTGATGCTATGAGGTGCATGGTTTAAACTATGGCCCAAGTGGATCTCGAACCATAGTATGCCCCGGGCGTAAGCCGAGGGGCATAGTATGGCTTTTCCGAGATCACCGAGTGCCTATAGTTTCAAACATGCTCCGATAAAAAGGCAGTCAAATATGTGGTTTATACCGATTATATAGATTTTTGTCATAGCACAGGCCTATATCATGTGTAGCTCATGAGCTGTAGGCCATGTTTTTCATGGCGTGCATGCATGGTTTAACAACTTTGTGTAACTTAGGGTCAAAACTTGTCCAGAATTGGCAATCAACCTTTCTTTGTTGTGAGGAAGTGATGTTGGAGTCCAAAACGGATCGCCAATAATCGACTTCTTGCCATTTTTGTCGGCAAGATGTTTCAATTTTCATTTGTTGTTTTTTGTTCTTGCAGCTCCGCATTCAGCAACTTTTTACCATCACCGCTTCAAGCATTTCCCTAACCCGATGAAAACACACACACATCAGACTACTGTGATAATTCCACTTATATTTCTGTTACAATCACCTATAACACAATGTGGTCTCTTGATTTATGCAGAAATCTTTGGATGTAGGTGCTTATCAACGGTAGAAAATCGTTTGCCAGCGACCCGTCAAACCTGCGTGCCGATGCCATGGGCGCACCATTTTAATTTCCAAAAGGCAAACGCGACGCCGATGGCGCTATGACCGGTCGCTGTCAAGAACATCAAAGGGGATAGGTTTCAAGTACGAGCAGTAACAACAACCTCCAAGCATGAATAGGCTACTGATGTCTGCGATTCAGCCATTCCCTAGCTCTTGCTCCCCGGTTTGTATAAGACTTTACACTACAGCACTGACTCCCCACATACGAGTAAAACAAAATACGGCCTGCGTATATTCATCTCTTACCCAGCTTCAATATGTACACTCATCATACGGATGATAGTCCGTACGGCAGTCTCTATGCCTGAAGTTGTAAGAGGTGTCCCGGCATAGTTCATGATGAGATGCCCGTCTCCCAGGGCATAGTTCATTTTTGGGTCAATTCTTGAATCTTAGTTTGAATTCCATGCCGTCCACTTTAGAATCAATCAGATGACAGGAATCTATATATGAGGTAGATAAATTGTGTATTCCTAGTCTCTGTAATTTGATACTCTCTTGTATACTACTAAAGTAATGAACGCGCCCATCCAAAGCCATACATTAATTACCCAATAATCTATTGTTTTGTGATACCTCCGTTCTGCAATATTAATATTATTTATTGAATATGTTTTGGAGAAGTTTTAACTTTTCAATGTAGGTACCATACATTAAATTACCAATTTGTGAATGGTAAGCGTGCACATAAGAGGGCTTTATACAAATAGACTTCATTTTTTAATCACTTAAAAATCAGTATTTCAGCTACGTCAGGAATATTTGCTCGCTTTTCTTAGAAGAATTATGCGGACCCCTATCCCCTAATGCCAACGTATGCAAATGCAACAAATCCAAATGCCTTAGAAGATGTTCTGGTGAAACAGCATCCTTCCCGATTTATAATTTTTTTTGCCTTCGGAAAACATAGAGTCGGCTTCTATCCTCCGACTCAAATAGTTTTTTTCATAATAAGAAGAATGAACATGTCGTTTTTCTTTTACAACGCTGTGATAAATATCATTATTCTATGCCTAAAATAGTTAAGAACTTAAGTTTGGTATAAGGACTGCACATGTTTCATTCTATTAATGAACTGATTCTTTTATGTACGAATGCTGAGGAAACCAGAAGTCCGTATAATTTTCTCTCATAATCTCTTGAAACAGGTGAATTCATTTTACCAAGGTATTTTAGAAACATGGGTTACCGGGGTGTGCTGGTTCGGTGACCTCCATTTGTTTTGGTTTTGTTTGTTCCTCCTTTCTTTCTTCTTCCTCCTATTCTTTTTCTTCCTATTCTTTTTCTTCCTATTCTTTTTCTTCCTATTTCAGAACTACTATTTACACTTTATTAACGCCAATTTAGAGCCAATATTGGACAATTATTACATTTGTACGTCAGTTTTACTTCACCAATCCAAAATTGGTTACTCTAGCATTAAAAAATACAATGATTGAATAAGACGTCGCTTTTTATACTAGTACATGGGGAAATGTAATTAATGTTTTGGTTTATTTTTTTCATATACAATTTTGACACCAATGTTTTTCCCTAATACAGAATTTCATGGAGAATCTGAAAATCAGGGTGGTCATTTTTTAAAATGTGTTCTTAGGTGTTTTATAGGGGGCAAAGTTTGTACGGGGGTAAATAATAAAAGTGTTTAAATTGTTTTTAAAATTTATACAATCTTTTCGTGTGCTCATAAGGTTTCTAAAAAGGTATGTTTGCCATATCTTCGACCTATTGTTTTAGTACAATAGGCTCAAGAAAGTTCAAGGTCATTATTTATATAGGATGGTCCGATTTTGTTGCAACGGTTTTAAAAATCGTTCATTGGGTCGTACTAAATAAGAAAATGTATATAAATTATGTGTTTTCACATTTCAAAGTGAGACTTTTACAGAAATGACTAAGTGGGTCCCCCCTAGACCGCCTGTGTACCAACGGCCTATTGGTAATCTTAATTCATCATCAAACGTTTGACAACCGATCTGTTCTATTTTCGGCTTCTATATAGTAAGACGAACAATTTGGCACCATTTTAAAAAAACAAACCGATGAATCTGAAAGTTTACCCCAAGTGTGACCTTTGACACTGTTTGCCTTGTAACTCTTTTTCTATAACCCTCAGGGCTCAGGTAGTGCAACTATATACCTTTCTAAAATCCTTGAAAGGTACTGAACATGATGGTATACTTTAAAACACATTTTGACCCATTTATATTTTGACCCCTGTATAAACCTTGGCCCCCCCCCCCAGAATACATCAAAGAACACATTTTTAAAAATGACACCCATGATTTTTTTGGAATCCCTCATACAATTTTTGATTAGAAAAACTTGGTTGCAAGATTGTATATGAATTTTCATCAAAAATGACAGTTCCACATGTACTATACCGCACACACGTATTATTTGCATTTGGTCTGCACGGCAGACTGTACACACTGCCTTGGTATTGTGAGCGTATTGTATCTCACGTGCGTGTGGACTACGCAATACTGAAACAGAATCCAGCGAAATATATCACGATGGCTCTGTTTCGGTAGTGCGTGCGACATGTAAATATAGCAAAGGGAATAAAGATGGCAGCTTCCATGATTGTTGTACAGTTCGTGACATTTTTTTTCGGAATAATGAGATTGTTTCGAAAGGAATACTCCAATGACATGAAAACCATCTGGACGTCATAGGGATTTCATGATTATGTGACTTTTTTTTTCTTTTTTATGTGCAGATAGAGTTATGCCAATAAATTCCTTAATACGATGCCACCACATTTTTAACGGTAGAATATCGGCCACTGATCCGATATCTCCGTTTATTAATTTTATTTTACGTTTTTTCTAACAGTACAAACGTATTTAAACCCACGGTTGGCGGTCCATATCTGCTTCGCTATCTCTCCGAGCTTGCTGTTTTTTTTTTCTGTATTATACAACGCACATAGCAAAATATTTTCTCTTTAAGGGGCATTTCGTGATCCACAACCTCCTCCGGACTTAATGAGATTTTGATTCATCTGAACGTTAGCCTTGTAATCCCAATGTACCTAGTCTTACGTACGGTAAAAATTCGGTATTTTGCATTTCTGGTCCGTTGACAGTGGCCTATGAAAGTGGGAAACAAAGAAAATGATTTAAAAAACCGCCAGATGAAAATGGACCACATTTTGTGAGAACTTTTTGCTCAATACGCGGAGTATCTAGTTGAAATTGAATAAAACAGAAGGGGTACTGGAATCACGAAATACCCCTTTAAAAGGGACACTTCGTGATCCCCGTTTCGTCCCCCGATGAAGTTTTTTATAACATCTGACGCTAGCCAAAGTATGGTAGGTGTGCCTAAACTACGTGCAATTCTACTTAAATCCATTCATAGCTTATGACTCAACTCAAGTTCATCGCCAGAAACAGGACATCAATAGAGGTCCATTTTGTCAAAGTACGCAGCCAATCAATATATGTAAAGACTGTTGTAACACAAGAATTGAAAAGGCATAGGACAGTATTGTAACAAAAGGGCATGTTTTTGGGACTAATCACATTTCCTCAAAAACCCGAATCAAAATGCACCGCTTTCCATATTTTCTCATACAATTTGATAGGAACAATGTGAAATCCCAATTGTGTTTACACGAGAGGTATGGAACACCGCGGGAGCTGACAATGACAAGACTCTAACTGACATTTTGGCTAAGGGACTGTGCAAGGGAATTCCAAGTTTGGAGCGTGTGTGCATACCAAATAAAGCAAAAAAATCACGAAAAACAATGGGGCAGGTTGATTCAACAATGAAACAATTAGTGATTAATAGTGCAAAACAAAAGCCACCAAATGGTAGTCAAAAAACGCGTTGAAAAAGCAACACACTGACCAAACTCGGCGAGAGTACCAAGGTAAGAAAACTTGAGCTAGCAGGGACTGCCAACAGAGCCCAGGCAGGAGGTTAGGTCGGTCATTACACAAAATGTGTACCTATTGAAATGTGGCTATAATAACGAGAAACAGATTACAGAACCCAGGACAGTTAGGTGAACTCAGGTATTTAAAGGTTGAGCGAGGGGATTGCATGTCCCTAAATCAGGCCACCGAGAATAAGAACTTGTTTTAAACATTTGCCTTTGGGATGCTATTGGGGAGGGGTGCACCATCTAATATACTGTCCCAAAAAACGCAACCCTTGGTGGCAGACGCCATAAGTTTTGAACAAAACACGTGACACTAATTCTTTGGTGGAAGGTAAGATGGGCCGTAGCTAATGTTCCTGAAAAGTCATAAAGTAGAGTCAATATTTTTTTAAGATATGATCCCAGTAACCTTTCGGGACCTCATTTAACAAATTGAGGTGCTATTAACTAAACATATGGAACTGCTCCATTTTCAGCCAGAACCACCCAAATATGAATCTTAAGTCCAACCACCATTTCCTGTTTTTAAAGACAGCTGCTGCAACAGATATTAACTATGAATGTTTCCACGCTTAAAAGATGGACTTAGGAATGTATGATTGACAAACTTTTCGTATTGTCCAACTTAGACAGCATTGGAGTAGAGCAAATCATTCATCATCATTTTGTGACGGCACAAAAGAGTTATCTTAACCCAAAATTTAATGACAGAATGAATATACTGATATTATTATTATTGAGGTTTGTGTTGACAACATGTTTTACTTTCATAAAGTTGAGAATGTGACATTATTTTCAGTAACAAGCAAATTGCAGCCCAACGCATTTATCATTGTATGTAATGTGTAGTTTGTCTATGACTTAGTCATGGTTTTATATCGTCTTGAAACGTTTTATCACTAATAAATTAATGATTTATCATTACCAGTTAAATAATACAGCCTGTCTCCAAAAAAAAATGGTACAATCAGAAAAAAAAATAGTTAAATATGAAATTTCAAAATAAGTCATTGTTACTTGGCATAATATTAAAAAACAAAGACCAGGCTTTCCAATGGTGTTTGTTTCATCTTATTTGCTTTTGTCAATCCAGAGATATAATCAATTTAATGCGATACACCAAAATCGATTTTGTGCCACTTTTATGCATGGGCAGAGTTGCTTAGTCCAGTTATGACATGCTGTCTTAAACCTCAAAACAAAAGATTGCAACTTGACAAGAGAAACAAAACACAGATTAAAGTAAACAAAAGAAGTCTAGTTTTTATCGACACAAGTTTTAATAATCAACATAATCAGTTCAATGATAAATATCTTCTTTTCATAAATAAACAATACAAATATTTATTGCACGTCAATGAAATGGAACTTCGAATTTATTTCAAAATTGGTATCTGTTAAAATCATGCCAGAAGGAATGTAATTGCAACCGAAATAAACACTCCAAATCCAAAGAAATGGTTTAAGAATATTGCACTATCTTTGTGCATTTACTAATTATTGAAGTCAATAAAAATTTGAATTTGGAAGCAAAGTATCAAAATGTTGGTAGAAATTTGCGTTTCATGATACTTCAAGACCATAAAAACTCTCCTCCAGGTTGTACGTCGGCTGTACGCTCATGGTTCTCTTCTAACAAAGAACAGTATGTCGAATGTTATTCACTTTATCTTAAAGCCAGAACTTACTGATCATAACTTCCATCATTAAGTAACTTTTAGAGTTTCTTTATGAAGTTAATCCCATTCATATCTGCTCAAGTGTGAATAACTTATGTTTAACAAATTCGTTCACCGTTTGCACTCAACCAGAAAGTGGCACAAACTCGATTTTTGTGTCCCGCAGTAAACTGGAGTTATCTCTCGATTGAAACAAGAAAATGAGATGAAACAAAAAAATCCTGGAAAGCCTGGTATTTTCTCTTTAATGTGATGTACAATACGACTTATTTATGTTGCGATATAATATTGAAAAAAAATCGGTTTTTGATTGTACCATTTTTGAGACAGGCTGTAATTATGTAAATGCAGTTATTTGACCCAGTAGAAGTTGTTCTGCAAGAAATTTGGGCAAGTAAAAGCTAGTGAATGTTGATTGCAATCAATATTGTATTTGCCATTCTGTTCTTCATTGCCCAGTCTTGTGGTTACCAGCTCCTCATTTTTGGTAAAATGGGTCGTGCGGGTTACTTGATTTTTGGGGTCATATCTTAAAAAGTATTGACCTAAGTCACGATGATTTTTTTGCGGAATGTTAGCTAACGGGCTATCTTACATTACAATAAAGAACAAGTATGTGTTTGTTTTTTCCCCCCCCCCCCCCCCCCCCAAAAACTTATTTAGGCTGACCACCAAGCGTTTGCGTTTTTTTTTGGGGGGACACATATGGCAAGCCATAAAGCCATAAAGTATTGCGCAACGCGTGGCGGACAAAGTAGCAACCGCGTTGCGAAATTTCGGAAACGCATTGGGGTGTTGGCCAATTAAAAGATCTCACTTTCGTGACGTTTCAACAAATAGACCCACAACGCGTTTTGGCAAAAAAGTATTAGCAATTAGCGTGTGGGAAATCACAACGCGGTGCACGCCTTCACAACGCGTTGCAAGATTCACAACACGTTGTGAACTTTACGGACCGCGGTGCGAAGGTCCACAAGCCATAAGGGTCATTACCTTATTGCCGCAACGCGTTGTGAGAAAGTAGCAACGCGTTGCGACATTTCGTCAAAAACCGCCGCGTGCGGCGTTTCGGCAATCAAAAATCAAGAATTTCGGTGACGTATTTCAAAAAAATAGATTCCACAACGCGTTTGCGGGAAATTACGTTAGATGACCCATTATGGCTTCAAAACGCGTTGCAAGCCATCACAACGCGTTGCGAGTCACAACGCGTTGTAAACTAACAACGCGTTGTGAAGGCAAAGGGTCATAACGTATTGCTGGAACGGTTGTGTGAAAGTCGACAACGCGTTGTGAGATTTAATTTGAAATACGTCTACAGAAATCATGATGTTGATGGCCGACACACCAGCAACGCGGGCGAAATGTCAGCAATGTCGCAACGAGAAATGTCGCACGCGCCGGTGTTGACTTTACACAAACGCGTGTGTTGGCAGTAAGTTATGACCCTTATGGCTGTGAACCTTAGCAACGCGTTGTGAGCTTTGCAACGCGTTGGAGCTCGAAACGCGTGGTGAAGGTTTGCAACGCGTTGCAAAGTATCTAGCAACGCGTGGTGAGTCTATTTTGAAATACGTCACAGAAATTCATGATTTTGATTGCCGAACACCGCAACGCGTTGCTGAAAGGTCGCAACGCGTTGCTGAAATGTCGCAACCGTTGCAGATAATGTCGCAACGCGTTGCTCTTTCTGAAACGCGTTTGCAGCAATACGTTATGGCCTTTATTGGCGGGCCATAGACACACGGTGGACAGTGAATCCATGGATAGGGTCCTTTCGGGAAGCAAATTAATTGAAGGACTTTGCCCTCAGATCAAAGCATGCGAAGAACACAAATAATTTGCACCTGGTTCACCAGAACAATGTCAGCATGTCTGCAGGTGACTTTTTATGCGGGTTTAAGGACAGAGGGGACATATATATGTTGATATACTCCAAAGCGAAGTGGAGTTAATACTCTTACGTTCCGCATTGTTCTGACCGCCGTTTTCAGCAAGTCGAGCATTTGTGTCAAAAGGATGAAAGAAAAGGCTAAATTTTGGGACACGTTGGGCAATTTTAAAAAACATTGTGGTAATCAAATCCCGACGCTGTGCGATGCTCCAACTTTCCTTTCAATTGATGGGAAACGTAAAACTTTCCCTCCAGCTGGAAGACTTCAAAGGTCATGGCAATCCTGAAGCCCAAGAAACCAAGCAGCCAAATGACCCAAGAGTTCAGAAACACCATCTCGCTACTATCTCCAAATCTATAAGCGGCTTGAGCGACTGATACGGAAGGATCAATTGATACGGTCGAGGAAAATTTACCCCGCACCCAGCTGGATTTCGAAGAGGTAAATCAACAACAGAGCAGATAGCAAGACCTGTTAATGACATCGAGACAGCCTTCCAGAGAAGACGCAGAAGTTTGGAGCAGTCCTAACTGCTGCGTACGATACCGTCTGGCACCGGAGGTCTCTACCTCAGCTCTCACCAACTCTTCCCTGATGTCAGCTTGTCAGTTCATTTATGCTTCTCATCAAGACAGATATTTCGTCCTGGAGATATCAAATGGGCAACGCAGTAGATAGCGCAAACTTCGGAATGGTTGTTTGTCCCACAAGGTTCTGTTCTGGCACCCACTCTCTTCAACATCTACGTCAGCCGTCTCAGATATGCCAAAAGGGAGATTGTTCGCAACTCCACGCAGGACGACACGGCCACTTGGAATAGCTGCTGATGCTTGAGTCCTTAGAAACAGTGTTGCCAGAAAGGACTAATCACTTAAGCCATTGTCCACGATGGCAATTGAACTTGAAACTCAGCAAACCCAAGACCGTCAGCTCTGTTTTCAACCTTGCAAAATCGATGCGCAAAAAGAGACTAAACATCACTCTAGATGGAGAAAAAACTGTCAAATGACCCCACCCGAAGTACCTGGGTACAATGGACCGCAGCCTTACTTTCAATGAACACACTAAGGCAGTCGCGCCAAGACGCAGTCTCGTGTCAACCTCATCAGAAGGCTCGCAGGAACTGATGGTGCAATCCTTTGACACCTTACCTAATCAAGTGTTGCCTCTTGGCACTAACCGTGAATACGCAGCCACCAGTATGGAGTCACCGCGTACATTCACAAAAGATTGATGTCGTTCTGAATGATGCAATGAGACCTGTCAGTGGTTGTCTTTTGGCGACGCCTGTAGAATCCCTTCCCTTCCAATTCTATCTGGAATAGCTCCTGCAAACCTTAAGGAGGACCTTCAGACGATCAAGCCCGCCAAGAAATGTGATGACCCTGGTAGCCTATCCCCCACCAACACCCTGAGGATCAAGAATTCACGGACATCACTTTGTACCCAATCAAGGACACTGCGGCAGAGTATCCCTCTCGATCATCCGGGATCAATGACAGATGGTATGAAGGCAAGGTATCCCTATACATTGAACCTAAAGAAGTTTGTGGACAGCCCATATAGGCAAGCCCAAAGGCTGGGACCTTGATAGGAAGGCATGGGTCAACCTCAACAGACTCAGAACTTGGCGTTGGTCGTACAAAGAACTTCCTTCAACAAGATGGAGTAGTAGAAACTTCCACAAACTGCGATTGTGGAGGAGCCACAAACCATTAGCCACATGATAGAGACTGTGAGGTCTACAAGTCCGCCAAGAGGAATTCCAGGCCTGATCAACCGTGGATGAGGAAACTATCAGCTGGTTAAAGACGGATCTTCCACTGTGATATTTTTGACTTGCACGAAAGACCCGACGGTAATAAAAAAAATAGATATATTAATAACTCAAATATGGCAATTAAGAGGAATAGGATTCCATTGCTAAGACCCTTTCACACCCATCCTAACCTCGTTCTAGCAAAGGGCGTGAGTACCTCACCACCCGTTGTCTTGTGCCAAAGTATTTAATGGGCACATATCATTGACATTTTATGCAAAACCAAACACTCAGCGGAGTATATGTAAGGTACAGGTAGCGAAGTTGTTAACAAAACACGCCTAGTACGACGACGGAATACACTTGGAAATTGAGCTTGATTGACAGCTATGGTCCTGCTCTTTCCAACGATACCAAAATGCGTACCAACATGCTTAGCATTACGTCAGGATGACGTTCATACACGTTAGCATGTGAACAAACGGTCCTTCATAGACCACACAAAAGGGGAAGGCAATTTTTCACCAAAAAAATAAATATTAATAGGAATATCCGATTTCCATGAGGAAATATTACTGTCCGTACATACTCATTTACAGACTGTAATAATGTTTCTGACCATTAGGAGAGGGTTTTTTTTAAATATCACTTTTCCCTCAGTCGAGGATTGTTATACTTTCCTGAACTTATAACGCTATAATATGAATGTTTGTACGTATTTTGTTGAAAGTAATCAATTAAAATGAAAAACAAACCTCTTAGCTATCATGTGGTACCGATTTTATAGGAATCAGGTGTTCAATAATGATAATGAGGGTTGTGGTAACCACCTTCCCCCCCCCCTCAGATGTGTTGTTACAATTAAATAATAAGGTAGACTAGAGTGAAGCTACTTCAGCGTTTCTTCAAAATGTAAAAAGATCGCTCCCCCTAATGTGTTTATCAAAGTATATTTTTTGACCATTTGGGTTATTGGAAATGGTTGTAGTTAAACCCCCTGTAAGGGGGCTAAGCTTAACGTGGCCGTATTTGCCAAGAAATGACGATTTTTCGGCAATGTTTACTAATAAAAGTCGGGATCCGAATTTTTATTAGCCAACAAAACAGTCGTAAAATGGCATCTTGAATACTACTTTAAAATGCTTAGTGTCTGCTTTTCAACAAAGAGCGGTATAGCATAAGAGTGTTGATTTGGCGGAACATTTAGTAATTTAAAAAAAAGACCAAAATGGGTATTTTGAATTTGGAAAAAAAACAATGACTGATAGTGGCTTTAAAACAAAAAGCTTATTCGTACAGGCAAAAAGCTTAATGAGTGATTACAGATTGTAAAATAAATGCCTGGTTCTTGACAAATACACGGGCTTATTCGTGATGGTTATTCTAAATATAAACAAAACACAAATTAACAACCAAACAGACAAACAAATATTGCCTTACAGGGTTTCTCCAAGTCACACCTGCCGATAGTGAATGCCAAAAATAAATACTATAGTACATAATAAGAAACTTCTACCAGTGAGTGCGGAATTTTAGCTGAATTTAAAAAACCTTCAATTGCCTTACTTGTAGCGTTTGTCTGTGCAGCAAGAGATGGCGAGGTAAAGACCACAAAAAGTCCAGAGGGAAAAGGAACAATTGCTTCCCAAAAATGAAAGCCAATGGCTGTGCATAAAGCCAGAAGAGGGCAAGTCTTAAATCGTTTATTTTACAAAAGATAATTCGATTATTGCGCGGTATTTATCCTCCAGAAACGTAAGTGAGGATGAATGTCCTTCGCTCGTTTGTGAGTGAAAGTCCGTCGCGTTTGGTATAAAAACTTAAGTGATGTTACTGTAAATTAGTGTAGACCATGAGACTGTATGCTTCTTACTCTATTTAATGACGTATAAATACACCACGCGTAGCAAACTATTGTGATCCTTCTATAAGCACATAATTTTATCAGTGGTTTTTTCTATCAGTGGTGTAAATTCGTTTTGACATTGGGGATAAGGCATGGGGGTTGATGAAAAATATGATGAAAACAGGGTTTGCTGTGAAAAATATCCATTACTGCACATGCTGTGCGCGCGAAGCGTGCTAAAAAATTTTGCCATTTAGCAAGCTAAAATTTGTTAAATATAATGGTAATTAGAACAAAATGCGCTGAAGCGCGCGGAAATTAACAGTTTACTTAATTTGTATGGCAGATAGAGGTTATTTTTGGTCAAAAAAACACAGAAAAGGCTATAAACATTGGGGGTGGGTAATGATCGTATTGACCATCCCCCTCATCAAAAATATTGGGGGAGATTCCCCACCCCCCCCCACCCGACTTACGCCTATGAATTTATCACCCTTGTCTACTCTAATAAAAGCATTTTCAATGCGCTTACCAATTCATTCATTGGTTCTGATCAAATAAATGTCACAGATCATAGCAGGGAATCATCAAGGAGTGGAGATATACACACACTTCTAAAAAAATAAAAAATGGCGGATAATTCACTATAGTAACTCACCAAATTGAGGTCATCCAATTTCCATGCCTATATTCCATGCTTCCACTAGCAAGTTTCAGTTCAAAAAGTTCAACTCAGGGCAGCGCCTTGGTCAGTGGCGTCAGGGAACTTTTTTTTCATTTGCAAATCAATAGGAGTTTGTAACAGGGAAGCAACCACAAAGCAATTTAATCAAGGGCTTTGTCGCTATGAGTAGCTCAAACCACTGCACCTACCCCACAACAGGTATTTGGGTTTTATACAAGACTAGTAGGCCCTGGACCAGTGCACCACATACCAGCAGGAGTGTTACCATTTTTTTAAAATCTTTTTAGAAAGGTAGGCCCTTCAATGCTACAGCATGTTGAGTTCAAACCTGAAAACCAATCTTCAAAAATAATTGAGATTAATGTCAATAATAAAATACAGTGTGAAAAGCAAGTTGTCGGTCTTAGCCTTGATCAAGGCTACCTCATAGCCCCCCCCCACAAAACTAACCTTACATGATTATTAAAAGTAAGGGAGGGAACACTGGGGGTATCGAGAAAATATTGTACAGTAAAAGTAGATGAAGAACATAAAAATTAATAAGGTGGCCCACAGTAGGCTAGCCTGGTGGAGTCAGAAGCAAACAACGCTGTCACCTGAGGGGTGTGACTCCACCAAACCCACTCACAAGCTAGAGTCGTTTGATTTACTCGGATAGCGAGAGTAATGTCTTGTAAAAACGACATCATCATCGAGAGGTGGGTATTTGAGGTCACAGAAAATCTCCAAGACGACCCACGATAAATCCGAACGAGATGATCGCCGACTGACTATCTAGTGCCGTCGTAGAGCCCAGAAACTGTTCAACGCGGCCGTCTTGTCGTGGGTGTGAAGGCACTATAATCAAAAAAAAAAACGTTCCATCTAAATGTCAATCGGAGATTGCTTCAAACCAGGGAGTCATTATAGTCAACTATAGTTTACTAGAATAAGCTTCAAAAATGGTTACCGAGAAGACGAATGACCAAATGTCCGACGCACAACAGTTCACCACAGAATTGATCGACTTCGCTTGGCTAAGGAGGCACAGAAGATTAAAACCAGGACACTGGCGACGAAATGTGTGTGTGTATTGGCGGCGAGAGCCTCAAAGCCTTGACCACCAAGATGGAAGACAAAGGTTCGGCGCTTACGTGGTGAGAACCTCTGAGATGACTGTTCAGGAATCGACTCAAGTTGGTGCGGCTCAGTTATAGTATGGGCCCGGTATTTATTATGGAGGAAAAAAATCACTGGTGGTACCAGATGGAAACAGGAACGACCGTCGTGTACCTGGACGTCTGGAAAACCACTGCCTACCACGTGCAAGAAGGTTTATGTAAACAATTTCGGCTGCAAGACGACAATTGTAACGCAACAGGACGGCTGGTATGAGACAATTTTCTTGAGGCAAAGGGGGTGGAGCAGATACCCATTGGCCCTACTTGCTTCCCGATTTGAACCCTATCGAGCATGCTGCGAGGGATGCCTAGGCGGAGCCATCAATTACAGGGACAATGCCTCAAACACTACAGGAGTTAAGCACAGCCTATGACCGATGAGTGGGACGCTCTGCCATTGACATCATAACAACCTTGTGGACAGTAAGACGCGCGAGTCTTGATGCACTTCATGCCAGGGGTGGTCATACTCGATGTTAGTGATGATGAAATTTAGAAAAATTACTATTGACATTCTAGCATGAAATCACCCAAAATGTGTTTATGAAAAAGATGATCTGAAAAAACTCTGTAACAAAATCTTAAATTGCTGCATCAAATACCTCCTTTCGTTAGGCTAGGGACACAGTCGTAAAGGGTTTAATGTGGCCTAAGTTTCATGGTGATATATTCGGAAGAAGAGACAAACTATTCAAGTAGTGTGGCGATACACACCCTAGATATTAAAATAAACTCACACTGTAAGAATCATTCAATAAAATATTTATTCCAAGCAACAGTGTCTATGGTTAGGTGATGATAAGCATGAATGGGCCTGACCGGGCTCTGATTGGCCTCTTAATCCCCAAAACTAGAATTTCCGCTCTCCCCGTGGTTCATTTGAAATTGGGAAATGGACCAAGAAATCATCCTGTCCTTCGGAGGAGCTGTTAAGCTGTCGGTTTTTCAATGTAACAGAGAGTCATAACTTGTTAATGTATTCACAGTCAGTGTCGAGAAAAGTAGGGTGGTAACCCCTAATTGTCCCAAGCCGTTCTGGTCGTTTCGAGGATACCCCTAGTAGAGTGGTTAACCACTGTTGGGAATACCTCTGAGGTCTCGGTCTTCTAATTAATTGATAAAAAAATGAATAATATCATTATTTCTGTGGCTAAGATTATGTTATGCCTATTGGAAAAAAAAGGTGAATGAATGAAAGTGATAGGGGAGGTACGGTATGCGTGACCTATAATGGGGTTTCTCGGCCCCGCGACGCCCACCCACCATTTTCATTTTCACGAAGAAAACCCTCATCATTTAGGTATTTGATTTTGAGATGAACTATATTGATTGATTGATTTAAAGGTTGCAACGAGAGATTTGACATAACAGGCGTCCCTAAAACTTTGACAATTCTGATTTTTGCACTACATGTAAACATTTATTGTGACAACTATAAGATCGTTTTATGGGTGATTCAAATGAATCCATTTACCAGAGATCTTCCTAATCAAGAGATTGACAAAAAGCCCTGTCTTCTTCAATGAATATGTATTCTCAACAAATTACCTAAGGGTGATACATTTTTCATGTCAGTGGGCGCGATACACTCCATTCTGATTATTTTCTTCACAAGGACTCTATAAAGTGCCCATAAATTATGATCAGATTCATATTCCAGTTCAAGCATCAGTTAGATGTCAGATGGTGGTACCCAACCTAAGTCTCAGTCTGCACTTGGTAAGCAGAATACAACACTACGTCTACGAGTGTTGAAATTAGATGGGATAAAGTGAATGTCCTCTAACTATTGCTGATCTTACACATGTACCTATTCTAAGGATATCACCAATAAGTTTGATCTTTCCTGGGCATAAAATAAGCCTACAAAATCCTTGTCTACTGCAATCATATGAAAGTCTACCCCCCCCCCCCCCAAATTCCATTGAAGAAAGAAACCAAGAAAAATATAAGAAAGGATGGAATATGGACAAATCCTCAGGTTGTGAGTGAATGTGTCCAGTGGAGTAAAAGATATTATGCAGACTGGGTGCAAGCTGGATCACCTCAAAATCAATCATCCTTCTGTCCGCAAAAGCAAGCAGGCTAAATCATTTGACGTAGTAGATCATGACATCCTCTTTGACGAAATACATAATATGGATATTAGTGGCAGACCATGGCTCACCTCTTTGAGTATATATAATGAACCATCAACATCTGTTAACTGGAAAGGCTGTATCGCTGACCCATTCAGTGCTCAACAGGGTGTGCGTCAAGATGGAGTCTCTTCTGCTCCAAGTTATAAATGCTATACAAACTCGCTACTTAATTCTCTTGATGAGTACCACAAGGGCCATCGAATTGGATCAATAAATATTCCAGCACCCACCTGTGCAGATGATATGGCTGTCTTAGCATCAAATCATACTGATAGTCAAATGGCACTCAATATTGTGGAGCAGTATACAAGATAATTATCATCGATATCTGATCAACGCTAGTAAGAGTGTTACAATTGCGTATAACACCTCTATTCAGCTCCCACTATCAATCAACAATGACGACATACCATATCCTACACAAGCAACCCATCTCGGTGGTGTGAGAAACTCATCCAACCAAACCAACATTGAGGAACGTATACAGATTCCAAGAAGAACCATCTATGCTCTGATGGGGCTGGGGTTGCATGGTAAGAATGGTCTTTCCCCTGCTATCACATACCAAATCTGGCTTGTGCATGTTATATCCAGACTGCTATTTGGGATGGAACTTACAGTACATATAGCCAAACTGGAGAGATATCAGAGGAAAATACTACGACAACTGCAATTTCTCCCGGAATCTCCAACACCTAGCAATGCTGCTGTATATGGACTGCTTGGTGCTAAACCTATCACTGCTATTATCGAGCAAGCCGTTATGATATTAGCTGGCAGCATTCTGCGTAGTGGTTCTTCATTGGAGAATGATATTGCCCACCGTCAGTTAGCAGTCAAGAAATCTAATAGCAAGAGCTGGTTCATGAAGATTAGAAATTTACTCATCAAATAATGACCTTCCTTCAATTTACGATCTTATCAATGCCACTCCTAATCCGGCTGAATGGAAGAGAATGGTGACCGCAGCTGTAAATTCCTTCTGGGTAAAGGAAATATGTGAGGATGAAGACATCTACGCTCCGCTTTCTCAACTTAAATTTTAAGTTTGGTATTCCTCATCCAGTGTGGAAAACATGCAGTATGGATCCACGGGAAGTTGAAAAAGCTACAATTAAAGCCAGGCTCTTAACCGGCACTTATCTACTTAATTGAAGGCAATCGGTCAAGATTTAAACAATATGAGGTTAATCCTACCTGTCCTATGTGCCATGTAGAGCCAGAAGACCGTATGCATTTGTGTTGAGATGTAGCTAGCATGAGGGAAATTGCATATTGTAATGCTTCATAAGCTTCTCTGCAGATTCTATTCACAGAATGCTGTGGACTTCATATTCAACGATCAGTAGGTCCTCTTACAAATCATTATGGACTGTACCAACACATCATTGGACAAGCTTAATCTTACTACCAGCATTGCTTCATTGTACACGGAAATTAATAATAATAATAATAATAATAAAAATAACGGTGCTTATATTGCGCAATTCCAACCAATATGATCATTGCGCATTACATACATAAAGAAACATCAGCAACAAACTGCAGAAGCAACTAAAAAATATGAGTTTCAAGCTTTGTTTGAAGACTGCAACTGATGGTGATGATCTAATAATGGCAGGTATCTGGTTCCAAAGAGATGACCCATACACTCCAAAAGATCTGTCACCAATTCTTTTATTACACCTAGGGACAACAAGCCGAGTGGCATCCAGAGACGAGCGCAGGCCTTGCCGTTGTGGTGCATAGCTGGTAAAACACTCTGTTAAGTATGTTGGTGACAGATCATTTTGGGTTTTGTATATATATACAGAAGACTTTTAAAGTGAATACGTTTATCAATGGGCAACCAGTGCAAAGATGTTAACAGCGGTGAAGATAAATGACGGCGAGGCACCTGAAAACTATGCGGGCAGCCCGATTTTGGAGGCGTTGTAGCCGAGCAACATCCTTGTTTTTACAGCTGGAGAGGAGTGCATTCCCATAGTCTAATTGAGAAAGGACAAGTGCCCGTACAGCATTAGCAGCAGCCTCGCGGTCAATAAATCTTCTAATTCTAGCAAGGTTCCACAGCAAAAAATTAACTGATTTGCACAAAGATGTTACATGGTCAGACATAGTCATTGTGGAATCAAAGGTAATGCCTAGGTTATTAATGGTTGATGAAGGTATGATTTCAACAGTACCAACACATAATTTGAATTTGGACAATCTATCCATATTCTGTGGGGATGCTGCGATAAAAAAAACTGTTTTAGAGTCATTTAGTTTCAGCATGTTGTTCATCAGCCAAATACGCAGATCCTTCACACAAGATGTTAACCTAAAGATGGCACATTCAGCATCCTCTGGAACCTTTGGATTAAATGACACATATATTTGTACATCATCAGCGTACATATGGTAGTTTAGACCATGCAAACGAATTATGGAAGAGACATATTGAGAGTATATTGTAAAGCCTCTAGGACCAATTATTGATCTTTGTGGCAAGCCACATTCAAGGAAGAAAATCTTTGACATATAACTACCAACAGACACTCTAAAGTGGCGACCGGTTATGTATGAACGAAACCTTTGAAGGGCTGTGCCTTTGATACCAAAGCCATACTCCAAACGTTGTAGCAGGATGTCATGGTCAATGGTATCAAAGGCAGCTGAAAGGTCAAGCATAACTAAAAAGACAGCATTATTATCATCAAGTGCTAGATCAATATCATTTGAGCCTGTAACCAGGATGCTATGTCATAACATTCATACGCGGAGGTGCGCCCTGATTAGTCAAATACGGTCTTGGTAATTTTTGTCTTTATATTATACAGACTGTCCAAAAAAACTATACAATCAAAGATTATTTTTTTATCAAAAAATAAGGTCACCTCAAGTGGTCATAACTGATTCATTTTCAGAGATGTTCCATCTTTCATAGGAATTTTAGTTGGTGTAATTTGAGAGTCTGTTTCAGGAGTTATGGCCAATTATCTGAGACACTTGAAAAACCTGTTGGTCCAGTTTAGGCTATCCCGATATCAACACAGTTGTCACCGAAAATCAATTTCAAGACATTCTTTTTTTGAAAATTAAATTTAAAAAATAGGTATAAAGTGCTGCTTATTGTGATATAATATAATTTAATATACTTAGCAATGGGAAATTCAATTCCAAACAGTCTTGTTGTCTCAGCCTTAATCCAGGTTTCAGCAGAAGGTAGAACCATAAAAAAAGTTTTAGTTTGATTACATAACAACATAACAACAACATTTATAATCCGCCTTTTCCACTGGATACAAAGCGCAATGAGAGAAAAGAATAGCAACAGTAAGAAAAAGAACAACTGCAAGGTAAAACAAGTCTGAGAGCAATCAATAAGGATATACAGGCTGATTCAAAAAGAAGTTTACTCATTTTATTGTAGTGTAGTAAAAAATTGTAAGAAATTTCTTGTAAACTAATATACCATTAGAAAGAGCAGTTTCTGAATGTCTAAATTAAAAAAGAAATTTTTGAATTTGGTCGTGCCAAATCCGAGTTATACTAATTTGAATAAAACCACCCATTTTCCTGACTGTACACATCTGGGTAACTTGCTTCAGTTGCTATTTACACCAAATCACTGATGCGTGAACAAGAAAGTCTCCATTGGTTTGCAACTTTCAATGTCAAAATGATTTTTTTCTTTTATACTAAAAAATCCATTAATCAAGAGCAAAATTCTAAATGCTGACAATTTTAAATGATATGGGATTTTGAATCTCGCGAGTGTCTAGCACTGTTTCCTCTTGGTAGAGTTCTCTTAGAAGAAACAAATCATTGCATGTTTTGCAATTCTTGATCAGAAATAATTGCAGAAACAGATGAGTTTACGATGAAAAATAGTTATATTACAATGCTTGATGAAAAGGAAGATGAACTGAATTTTCGTCTGATTTATGGTTCTTGAGTATAAAAGCAAAACTTTCATTTTGACAATAAAAGTTGCGAACCAATGGATCTGTCTTGTTTACGCTTTATTGATTTGTCCTGAATAGAAACTGATGCAAGTTACCCAGATGTGTGCAATCAGTAAAATGGGTGATTTTATTCAAATGAGTATAACCCGGGTTTGGCATGTGAAAATTCAAACATTCTTTTTTTTTAATTTAGACCTCTAGGCCATGATGCCAAAGCGAAAAAGATGCTCGGATAAGGACCAAGGTGGCGCACCTCAGGGTAGTACATAATTCTTCCGAAATAACTTTCGTAAAATTACAGAAATAAGTTCTACGTGTGTTCTCACTTCTAGTATGTGCACATTCTCGAGAAAATGAATTTAATGTCATCTCAATATATACCCTGAATATCAGTGACTACGAGTGTATACCATGATTCATTGACTCCAGCAAATAATGGGGGCTATTGATAAGTAAATCCGCTCGGTATGTAGAAGACCAAAACGCTTCACAGATTCTTTTTCATCTGGAACTGCAGAGTCATTGTTATTACCCATGCAACTGAAAAGATTGCAGGTGCTATACCATCACCCCGATTTAGATTAAGCTATTTTCGTGACGTGGAACACAAATTACCCGTCCTCTTTCACCGATAAATAAAGTTAGAGGTTCTACTGTGTGTTCAATTTTCCTTGACCCTATATTTCATCCTTTATTCGAAAGGGAAAATAAGGTGAACAAAGCTAATGAGAAAAACCAAACCCGTAACTTGCCGCGTAACCCCATTTCTATGCAATTTATTGATTTCATAGCAGAAATCGAAAATCATTCACCTATATGAAATGCATGTGAACCGGTGCCGAACAAACTTTTAATTGAATAGAAAAGAGGTCCAATATTAATATGATTAAGTTATGGGTGTTGGTTCTGCACCAAGATGTCAGGTCATAGTTTTCCAATCAAACTTCTTTCATGATTTTTACTCATCTTCGTGTTCTTTTTGAATAAATGATGAAATATACGATCAAAGTTATTAAACTCCCAGCAGAAGTTTTAGTTTTATTTTACTCGTGAATGAGGCTGTAGTTCAATCTGAACCGGGCGGTGAAAACAATTCAAAAGCTTTTAACGTCATGGAAAATAACAATGGTTTTGCAGTCCCCAAAGAATCTAAGTCCGTTGCCCTATTCATCCAATTCATAACGGGCGGATTTACTTATCAATAGCACCATTATTTGCTGGAGTCATGGAACGTGGTGTACATCGCTTGGTCACTGATATTCAGGGAAAAAAGGAGATGACATTTAATTCATTTTCACGAAAATGTGCACATACTAGAAGTGAGAACACGCGTAGAACTGATTTTGATAATTTTAGACTATTTGTTTTAGCAAAATTATGTACTTGTAAGGGGTGCGTCACCTTAGTAAACGCTATGAGATCTTGCCCGCTAGCCTACTCCAGAAATTGCTATTTTGCGATGATATATTACTCTACAGTGACTTCCTTTAGATTTTTTACTAAACCACGACAAAAATGAGTAAACTTCTTTTTGAATCAGCCTGTAATGCGTTTTGAGCTTGGATTTGAATGTAGTAAAACTAGAGCTGTTTTGATTTTTGGAAGAGCATTATACAGTTTAGTTGCAGCAATGGAGAAAGCTCTCTCTCCAGTGCGTTTCTTGGCCATTGGAACTTCAAAGTTGATGATGCTCGCTGAACGTGTAGACATTGCAGTTGGCCTGGATCGAATTTTGAGACAAGAGTCAATATATGGAGGAGAGAGCCCTTGTAGATATTTAAAAACATAGGAAACGGTTTTAAAAATGATGCGTTCAGATATGGGAAGCCAGTGTAGCTGATCCAAGGGTTCATTGGCATTAGCACATTTAGCTGGTAGCAGACCAGACGAGCACACTTATTCTGTAGCCTTTGAAGACGCTTTAGATCTTTTGTAGTAAGTCCATTTAAAAGTACATTGCTATAATCCAATTTGGATAACACTAAGGCTCTAGCGATATGATGGTAAGTATCTAAGTCTATGAAACGGCGAAAGCGATAGATGTTACGGATTTGCCAATTTATGGATCTACAAAGATGAGTGATATGTTCAGACATTGTCATATGCTGGTCAAAAATGACACCCAGATTACGTATGGTTGTAGATGGAAAAACAACAGTGTCCTCAAGTGAAGATTTAGATTTTGAAGTCTTTGCAAGTGATATGGAGAAGATGCAAGGGAAAATTCAGTCTTGTCTTGATTTAATTTTAATTTGTTGCAAGTCATCCATTTCTGAATATCGATCACACATTTAGAGAGTCTATAAATAGCATAGTCAACATCACCAGGAATAATAGGATTGTGTAGTTTTTATTGGGACAGTCTGCACATTTATGAGTTACGCTTGTAGTTTGCATATGCCATTCCATATGTTAACATATTACATACCACTCTGTTTACATACATCACATTTTTAGCCATTTTTGGCAAATGGCATTCTGTAAATGCTTTGCAAGGAGTAAAACTTATCAACTTATACAGCTATGACGTATGAACGTCGTGGTGGCGAACTCATGCATATGGCAGTTTCATATAGGGACATGCAAGCTGAAGTCTTTTCTCCGAACTTATATATGTTACCCTTATGGTTGGTGTTAAAGGGATTAGCAGCGATTTGCTAATCCGAAACATCGAAAAAATCATCAAAATTCATATTTTTATATTTTGTTACTGGCATGGATAGGCGAACATTACCTGCAAGTGGTTGGCTTGAAATCCGTGTATTAAAGACAAGGCAGTACTTTTTATACGATTCTATAATTTCTATACGTGCGTATCAAAATTACAACTTGAGATCAAAAAAGCCTTTCCCGGTGTATATCACAGATTTTCAGCGTGATATTGTGCACTGTGATCAATACATTTTGACCTCAAACACAAATATTGATCTTTGTTTATTCTGTACTGGTGTAAACCACAATATCAGCTGTTTAGCGCAGATTTTAAACCGCCGTCCCTGGATGTGTATTTTGGGGAAGATGGTATGACAAATTTCCTCAAATACTTCATTTTTTCACTATTTGGTGGTTTGTTTCTACATTAAAGCAGTTATATGGAATTGTACACACTTATCCCTGATTTATATGAAATTCCACACTTTTTCGATTCTTTCGCATTATCGCTGCTAATCCCTTTAAGTCGACAGACGAACTTATTCCCATTTTTGTCTATGTATGGAAGGTGCATGCAAATTATACATGTTATCCTTCCTATTATCTTTAAAGGTACAACGAGATATTTCACATATCAGGTGTCCCTAAAAAAATTGAAAGTACTGAAATTTCTAATTTTGTATAGGAGCAAATACAAAATTCAGCCTATGGTTTATATTGAAATATAAGCAAATCAGAATCACCTTTTTCCTCTCTTTTAACATGTTTAAGGCATTTAGCATTTCTGTAGCTAAATACAAGGTAAGAAATGTATTGAGTGTCTAGTCTATATGAAATTACTATTATTTTGTTTGTCTCAAAATCTCTCGTTGCACCTTTAATGTGTTGACTATTTTTGGTGGCGGGTCTATGATTAGCATTTTGCACGCTATGGATTGTGCATTTGTGAACTCTATCACTCTGATTGTATGGTGGCGGGTCAGTTCAGTATGGATATCCCGCCTATTATTTCAGGCGCACCCCTTCAGATTTACTTCCGCAGTTACGTTGAAGGGTCCGAAGTACGCTATACGAACAGCTGTTAGCTATTGTAGTAAATCCAATCACCCAGAGCAAACGTATAAGTCCTTCGTTTAAGTATTAAGCACATTAAAAACAAAAAACTCTATCAATAGCCACATTAAAACTGAGTGCACATACACTGTACAGACTCAACTATTCACAAAGTGTGAGTTCGTGTAGAATAAAAAACAGAATGCTCATTATAGTGGAGAGGCCTATGTTCTCCAGAGAGTGATTTTATGAAGTTCATGTTAATTGTTGGCAACCATTATAAATGTATTCTACTGGGTCTGACTATTCAGAAAAACGATGTTGCCATTTTTTCCGTTGACCTTTAGTGACCCTGACACGAGGTCAAAGGTCAAAATGGTCATACTTCGTCCAAAGTATATCGACCTTGGTATCAAAATGTGGCAAATTTCACAAGAAATAGTGCATATGATATTTATTTTGTTACTTGAGCTTTTGTTTTCTTGTTATATGCAAATAAGCTGATTAGACACAATAATATGCATAAATTTGCCTTATTCAGACCCCAGTCGGGTGAGTCCTGTCCAAAAGCAAGAGTTAGGCCTCATGTTTTTGCACTAGTGAACCCTACACAACCCCATTATACCTTGATATTAATGCCCATGGCTAAGGAAACCAAGTTTCATGAAAAGGTACAAGAGAAAATGGTTGATGTAGTCTGTATCCCTCGTCTTACCAAGCCTTTTTTGTAACACGGTTTACCAAGGGGGGGTGGGGGTGGTAACCACCCTCTCGAGAATTTGTTATAAAGCACCAGATGCTTATGATTTTGATACCAGTGGATAGTTATTGTCCTCTTCTTTCCATTGATACCAAAATAAGTACCAACATACCTAGTATGGCGTCACAATGAGCCAATGACGTCATAAAGTCATTGTGCCGACAAAATTGGCATTTTCCATAGAAAATAGGCGAAAATCCAATTTTGGGCTAAAATCGTAGGAATATCGGATTTTCATGCGGTTTTCGGCTCTAAATGATGGCAATTGACTAGTTTTTACATAAACATAGTTTTAGAGTCATACTGTGCATAATATTTTCAAAAATGTACCATAAAATATCTGTAGGTGGCAACCCCCCCCCCTTCGACTTTGAAGGCATACCCTATTATAACCCCGGTGAAGGTGCTACCTTCACATTTTTTTGCTAAAATGACCAGAAAGGATGAGAGAACGATTACCCATAAGCTTTTTATGAAAGCTTTTGGCATTTTAGTGCACCGGAGCAAAGTTCACTGGGGGGTGGTAACCACCCCCTCCCCCTTGGTAAGACTAGGGTTAAACCAAATCTATGGAATGAATTGTTATAACCGTGAAACAACCACGTGCACGATTCGCACTACAGACACAAAGTTATTGTTTTCAGTTTCAGCTACGTGTGATTTTTTAATTATTCTTTCCATCCAGGGCCCGGGGGGGGGTGGTCACTGTTAATTGATAAGAGGATATACATGTGCGACCAAGGAAACACGTAAAAGGGGTATATTTTCAAGATGTGCATTGATACATACGTAAAAAGTAGCAACAATCACTGAAATCTTGACAAAAGGGTGTAACTTTTCACACTTGAACGGACTTGAACTTACAATTAGTGTACGATTTGAAAATTTCGAGTTTATTATTCGGATCATTTTGTGTAAATGAGCTATTCAGTAGACCCTAGTAGACCAAATTTAGACGTGCTTAAGGGTCAAATATTGCCAATCTTATTTAAGGGTAGGATATTACACTTAGCATACTTGTTTGGGGTGCTCTTTAGACCGACAATCAAAATTAATGTACTTGGTTACGGTACTTTTTTAAAACTCCGTTTAGGGTTGGCGGACTTTGAAAATGATGGACTTTTTTGGTTAAATAGCAGAATCACCCCCCTAAAAATGGCACCTTTTTGAACATTCATCACTAAAAAGTGGACTTTCTGTCAAACTTCTCTACACTTTAGACCATTTTTTTTTTTTTATGCGACAAAATCAACATATAGGTGCACCTTTTGCCCCTTTTGTGTGAGTTTGTTGTGTGTGTGGGGGGGGGGGGGGGCGACAGTGACCTGCTGCTGCTGATCTCAGGATATTCCCCATGCATCTCCATACTGCCAGTGCCAGCCACATTCATGAACAAAACCTCATAAGCTTAGGGTATGATTTGAAATTAGGTTAGACAATTAGATCATTACTTACACTGTGGGCTATTGGCCCTGATCAATGACACACACTCTTATACATAAGACCAGGGAAAAAAAAAAAATAATGATCAATGTTCAAGTGAAAACAGAGTTCATCCAAGATAGAAGCTAAATTGAGATACAGGGTGGTTTAGACTAAGTGACAGCAGCCAGGGGACAGCAGTAACCAAGTTTCCATGTTCTGGCACCATTTGTAGGAATAAAAATCGCAATTTGTGTGGACATTTTTACTAACTGTGTCACACAATCAGTTACTTAACCGTGGGCATTAATAGCAGGTATATTGGGGGATGACCCTAACTTGATCTTGCTTTAGGGCCTATAGACTAGTCAGGGTCTATGGTTGAAAAGGGTACCGCATCATACAAATGAAGAGATCACAATTTTGTCTTGCATTTTACAAAACTGTGTAACATAATTTGAGTTTACAACAAATGGTCATTAATAGCAGCTGACATGCTGCAGGGTTGGGTATATGCAGGGGGGTTCTCAACACAAATGGACCAAACAGGGACTGGCCACAGAAATCGGTCTCATTTTCAGCCTTCGGTATACCCATGACCCCTTGTTTTCATGCCAATTTTGGTATATGACAAGGGGTGTTTTTCAATATTTTCTCAATCGGAAACCAATTTTTCTAAAAAATGGTTGTGAAAATTAGTCCAAATTTTCTCAATCTGAAGTAAGAATTGTCCACATTGGAGGGAAAAACCAGATAAATTTTTTTTTTTTCGCATTAAAATTTGCCCAAAACATTTGCATATCTCGGGTAAAGCTATTGGAGTCCATTTTTGGCCAAACAAAAAGTGGTGTAGCTATGGGTATACTTCGGGACACGTCCTACCCAAACCAAACCTGGGGCCCCACCCCCCGGTATAGGGTGAATAACTTGATCTTGGTTTAGACGAGACTATCCACTATCCAGGGTCTCTGGTTGGGATCGAATAATGAAAACATCATACATGTGAATGAGACTAAGATAATAGTATACATACTTTTGTCTCTGAAGTGCGAATCGTCGTTATTACGGTAATAACGACGATTCGTTCAGGATTTGGCATAGACTAGATCGATCATTTTCTCTTGCACATTTTTACAAAACAACTTGCTTTACTTACTTACCAGGGTAGTAGGCTAAGAGCAGAAATAAGGGGGGATTGGTTAGGGTTCATTTATACATTTAAGCAGAGTAGAGTGTTTACAGATGGCTACATTGTGCAAGGAACTTGAGACTACTTATGGCTTTGGACAGGAATGGGCCTGCATAAACGCAATTTATGATTATGTTGTTAATTAGGTTATTTGCATATTCTAAGGAAAAAGGAAAGGCAAAAACGAAATTATATATCATATGACAATATTCCTGTGAAATTTGCCACATTTTGGTACCAAATCGATATGCTTTGGACGATGTATGGCATTTTGACCTTTGACCTTGTGTCAAGGACACTAAAGGTTACAGGAAAAAATGGCCACATCGATTTTGACGTTTATAGTGGTTGCCAACAAATTAACATGAACTCACCAAATTTTTACATAGGCCCTCCCCACTATTAAGAGCTATTAAGGGCATACTTTTTAATATGTGTTGTATGTAGATGTACTATAAGCATAGTATATGTATGCACCATGCAATGAACTGTCGACTAAAGATGTTTGAAACTGTACCCTGTGTGAGTCATGCAAAATCCCATAAAAAGGCCATAAAGTGATATATTTTAAGCGATATACATACACATACAAAAAATTTGTCCATATGATTAATGGCCAGCACAGGTAATAATGAAGGGATCGGTTGGCTACCCAAACCAGTGAAGTGATGACTATGTGGCACATCAATAAAAGGGAATTTTTACCAATTATAAGAAAAGCTTAGTAGAAGCCCCCATTGGTACATGAAGCCGTGAAAACTTAATTCACAAATTGGCGAGTCACATAGGCAGGGACCACAATTTATGAGACAAAATAGGCATGACAAAGTTGGCGTGTCAGAATAAAGACTAGAGGCAGGTTCCCATTAGTAAGTGATACAAGATTGGTCTTGAGTTCATAGAAGACTCAGGAGTCATTAATTAGAAAAAAGATACTTTGGGTAGACAATCATTGTGTCATAGTAAGCTGTTTGAGGAGATTACATCTCTTCACATGAAGGACTGGTGGCACCATAATCTTTGATTGGTCCAAAAATTGATTCCCACCTAGATGGGAGGGTAAGGAGGAAGTTCTGTTTATCATGAGAACCATCCATAATGAATTGTACCAGTCAATGATCAACAACTGATGCACCCTTTTCATATTTGCACAGGGTGTTAATCTACACCTCTAGGTGGTGTGCCTGAATTAAAAGCGGAACTCCAACAAGCAAGCAAGCAAGATGGCGGATAAAATGCGGCCAAAACAGTTAAAATCATAATTTTAACACCAATATGCTAAACACACAATTTCAATATCAACATTGGGGGTGGGCAATTTTTTCTGCAGCCCATTAAGTCAAAATTCAAGATGCGCGGAGAGAATGGCCGTCAAAACAGTTTAAGGGTACACACAACCATTGCACGCGCCATAGACTTTGTGTGTAAAAAATGATAGTCAGAAATAATGGCTATAAACTCGGTTACTTGTTGTGGAAAAAGAATTTATTGAATAACAAAGAGTAAAAATTCTCTAAACATATCAAAATTTGACGAGGAACATTTTAGGTTTAGATTTTTAGATATTTTTAATGATTTTTATTAGATGCCGTATTTCCACGGGTTCACTTCCGATTCTTAGGTCCTCGCATGCAACTTGTTGGTTTATACGCCGATCACACTTAGATTTCATTCAACTTTCGATGTTTTCTTTTCAAAGATGTCAGTACACATTCAATCCGTCTGTAAAATCAAACAAATTTTGATGTCAACAAAATAAGAATTCTACAGGAATATCGCACCATTTATACCAAAAAGGTACTAGAGTGAAAAACCTCGGACTGATATAGGCTGTGTCCACTATAATAGTTGTGTTGTACCCTTAAATCATTATTTTAAAAAACCTATACCACTCGGAGGTACGTCACTTCCGCTGGTGCCGGTTGAAAACAAACCGTATCACCCCCGAATCACCCAGAATACCGTGCGCAGATGGTAACTACACTGCAGATTTTGTAGAACACACGACGCGTCGGGAAGTTTTCTGCATGTGTTCGACACGTGTTCGGAGAACACACTTGCAGGAACACTTGCCGAAAAGTGTTTCAATTGTAACATAGTTTGACCCTTCAGAACGTGTCTTAGGTGTTCTGGATGCGTTCTGTAGATGTAGAGTATATTCAAAATCTGGTACATTGAACGCGTTCCGCGAACTTTGCAGGTAGGCCTCGTCCTTGTTTTGCTGCATTTTTTTGACATGTAGGGTTATATATGTCAACTAATAGTTTTACTTGTTATGGTTTGGAGTTTGAGTCAGATTGGCGAATGTAAGGACAATAATTCTTGCTGCATGAATTACCTATCCCAAGTTTTTTTTTTATATTTTTTGGCGCTGTTTTTGCCGGCTAGTGGTCAACGACATTTATCACGCCGCTGACCAAAATAAGCTCAAAAAAGTAAACAAAGAGTGATCAGTTCCCGGATGACCGGAGTGACCTATTGATGTTAAAGATAATTTCAATGCCCAAATTGAAGTTTTAGGAGTTTCAAACCCAATTTTGAAAAAAAATCAAATTTCTTAAATTTGTAATAAACCAGTTTTTTTTCAAGTTTCCAAATCCGAAAAAGCAAGTTTTCAAGTCAAAAAGTGTTAAATTATTGACCACTGAGGTTGAAAGACAATTTTATTTCAAATTCAAAAATGTTTTTAACCAGAAAAATGTTGGAATTCAGGCTTTATTGTCAAATAAGTAAAAAAATTGGTTTCCAAGATAAAACAATTACCTTTGTTTTTGGAGGGTGGGGAGGAACAAACGCAAGTAGGGGGGGTGAAAAAAAATGCCAAAAATTGCTTTCGGGCGAAAAAATGTGTTACGGTGGCCACTTCTCAATTAATTGTGCAGTGTGGAAAAAACGCCATAGTGTCTGGTACCGTATTTGCTCTCATGGCCTTTGAACAACAGTTTTCCCTTGAAGTATAAGTTTTACTGGACCCTTTCCTAGAAGACCATTCTCGAGCCATGGCTTTTCTATACCTTCTCGCATACGCCATTCTATGGATCAAGACACCTGCAAACTTGCCGTTCAAGCACTGATATTTTCCAGAATTGACTATTGGAATAATTTGCGTTCGTTACCACTCAACACGATCTAACACGACTTCACTAAGGCTGCAAAACAGAGCTGGTCGACTGATATTCTTAGTTGGACGTGTATGGTTGGCCTAATGTCCAATTAATCGAAAATCCAAGATTTTCGACCAACATCTTGGATTATCGGTCGAAAATCCAAGATTTTCAATTGATAATCCAAGATTATCAAGAATAACTTGGACTTTCAATTGATAATCATTCCAAGATGCTCCATATGTGAATGAAAAACCTGGATTATCACTTGATAATCCAAGATTATCGACTCGAAAATCCCAAGTTTTTCTAATTATCATGCTTTGAGGTGTCCGATACGCGATAATATCGGATCCTACGCATGATAATGACATTATATTATATCAGTTGAACATTCATGCGCACATTTTGCGTTTAAGGTGGAAAACACCATTTGTATCTAGATCTTTTTAACTAAATAATTGAGGCCAAATTCAGTATCAAATATCGAAATAATCTGTAACATCTCGCAACAAACCCGTATCACACCAGGCTTGCCCCTCACACAAGCACATGTACTATTTACAGCTTAATAATTCCAGAAACCATCAGTTTCCAAATGTTGAGTCTCGGAATCGAAATCTCAAAATTATCAAATTTTGAGTTTGAAACTTGGAATTCACAAATAATGATTTGCAAGTTTTGGGTCTATGACTTGAAATTTGGGAATTAACTCGAAATTTCAAAATCATGAAATTTCGAGTTTGAAACTTGAAATTTTTGAAAGGGGGGCCTACTCCAAATTTATGAATTGGCGTGCAGACTCGAAATATATGAAATTATCCATTTTCGAGTTTCAGTGATTTGTGCTGTAAAGAGTGCCGTGGTTATGCGAGGGGCCACGCTGGTGTGATACAGATTTTTGAGCTGAAAGAGATTGTATCCATGATATAGTATAATTATGCACATGCGTGAAGAACTGAAGATATAAATGCAAATGCACGCTCAGGATCCATGCTGCTCAAAATATGCATAAAATATTCTTTTTACCCGGAAGTTTTATCAATATGATCATTTTAAACGGACTGTTTGTATATTGGAAATAGTCAGGAGGAATGTGCACAGGGGGAAATGGAGTACAGACACTTTTTCTATTGATCAATTTTTGTCAACTGTTGACCTAAGCTAGTAATTCTGGGGGATTTGTGCAAAATTGTCGTGCAGTGGCATTCTAGAAATCCAATATCCCGCGATCACTCTCAAAATTCATTCAAATGGTCATATTTTTGCCACTGATCCCGGTTTTGAAAGCACGAGGAATCTTTGGATGGTTATTGGCGTGATTTGAGCACATTACCATCAAATTCAATATGGCCACCCTAAAAACCAAAATATGCCCTGAAATCATTCAAATGAACCATAACTCATACAAGTATGTGTGATGGAGGCTAATTCTGCGCGCTAACCAGGAGGAAACTCATATCTGACATTTTAAGTGCGTTAACAATTATTAAGCTACCAATCAAGATGGAGGCCAATGTGGCTGCCTTTTAAGATCTTTAAAAAAAAAAAAACATTAAAAAAACCCCCAAAAAAAAAATGTCATATATTCATACTTTATTGGCGTCATTTTGAATTTAAGCATGGTGTCAAAACCATAAACAGGATACGAGTATTAAGGCTCAAGACATAATCCATAATTTAATGAAACTTTAATAATCATTTTGGGTGTTTTAACTAAAACAATACAGATGTATCGTATTATAGATTTAAAGAAGGTAAAGCAGCCACATGGCCCATCTTAAACAGTTTGCATGTTAAAGAAACAGATAATCCAGATAAGAAGTCAATGGTCAAATACTTATCCATACCTTAATTTACAACCTTGTAATAAAATTAGTTGATTAACTACATATAATACAATATAATGTAAGTTTTACTATTTTTAAAGGTGCTTGTATTAGCTTGCCCAGCTTGAATTTTGAAAATGTCCATTACAGAGATATGCGCAAATACGGGTTTCTAGTGATCAAATACATGTTCTCATAAGTGCTAAAGCCTATAAAGCATGCATATAGAACTGGAAATCAAGCCCTAAACTGCAAATGTGCAGAAACACTTGACGTATCCGGATGCCGTTGGAAATGCATTCTAGAGTGTTTTAAAGTAACACTTGCAGAGTGTGATCAATTGTAACGATTTTGAAAACTCAGAACATATTTTAGGGGTTCCCGTATGTATTCAAGTATAGAGTAAATAGGTGACAATGGAGGAGGTAAGATCATTTTAATGATTTCGAGAGATATTGACTTTTGAGCAGCCATTATGGGATTGTTGTGGCAATGTAATGATGAAATTCCATTCCCACACACTTCTCGTGTCTAACAACAACCGGGTAGTACTGAGAAATATTGAATATCTTATGGGATTTTTAGTGATTTGGAACATTTGTAGCAGCCTCTATTGGATTTTCAAAAATGCAACTGTAACTGAGAATTTGCACACCCTCCACAAATTATTGGCTTAGGTCCTAATGAACTAAAATCTATCATTAGAAAAAGTCTGTACTCCATTTCAATCCTTCAGGCTGTGTTGCCTAACTTCCACCTGACTAAAACTAATACATGCCAACTAGAACCATTTTCCAATACAACAGTGCAAAAATGGACTTTGATGAAAAATAGGGGGGGGGCGCGATTTGTTTTACCTTTGAGAAATCACGATAGTGGCTTTAACAGTGGCGTAACCAGGGGGGGTGGGCGGGGGGGCGGAGGTGCAAGCCCCCAAACAGAACTCTGCCCCCTCCTTCAGCCCCCGCCCCCCCCAAATGACGGACTGTTTGTACGTGTCTAATGTAGAAGGACCCAAATTCACCCCGTCAGAAAAATGCCTTTGCACCCTTTCTGCCCCCATTTGCAACGGTCTGGTTACGCCACTGGCTCTAAGTTGTCTCCACTATCGTCCCTGCCCACGCCACACCTAAAAAAATATATTTTAGCCAAATTGAATCAATATAGCTATGTGCATATAAATTAGGCACTTTTTCCCTAATCTTTCACAACTTTTTACCATCATCAACTTTTGTTACCAACTTTCGCATTTTTAGGTTTGGGCCATGGCGAATGTCAAGGATTTAATGTTTGAAGTCATTTAAACCCCACATGTATCTCTCTCCTGGGTATTTTCATCTGTCGATATTCTTTGTGCTTTGAGATATTTTTTCTCAAATACATATCATGCAAATTAGCATGTTTGCCATTTGGTTTGCCATGGCAACGAAATCCAACTGATGCCAAATTTTAAGTCTGGTCCATACTTTCGATATTTGATACTGAATTTGGCCTCATATTTAGTTAAAAAGATCTAGATGCAAATGGTGTTTTCACCTAAACGCCAATGTGCGCATGAATGTTCAACCGATGTAATAGTAATTATTAGTAGGCGATTACCCCGGTTTCACTGTTCCATTGACCTTGAATGACCCCTGATGACCTTGTCGTGAACTTTAAGATTTTTGGCATCAACAATCAACCCCACCCTCCAAGGTTCATTTCCATACACCAATGTTTACCACATTTGACCTCCTTTGACCTTGAATGACCTTATCATGACTTTTGATTCACTAATAGTGGAGCGGTCAGGACTGCAAATTGGTCGGGAACCCCTCCTCTCGGTACAACAAAATACAACCACTTTTTTTCGAATGATAATAATGTAGAATTTATGAAAATGATGGTTGTGGTAAAAAAAATTGGTGGCAGGGGTGTTTTTTTTTGCCAAAAAACTCTATTTTGGGGCTAAAAATTAAGAAAAATCATGATTATTTATTTTTAAGCCAAAAACACTAGGATCTGATGTGGTGGTATTTTATAGATTGCATGAATAGTCAAGATGCTAATTCTTGGGTAAAAAGTATTAAGTGGGCTGTTTTGGGGGATAAAAGGTCTTTTTTGGCTAAAAATTAAGGAAAATTAGGATTTTCTATAAGAAAATAGACAAAAGCACCACATTTTTACGTAATAGCATCATTGTTTTTATAGATCTATATTTCATATATTGTCGGGAGAGCCTGTAAAACTTTTAGCAAGTGTGTTTATGTCCAAAAATGCAAAGAAATCCCTGTTTTGGTTAAAAATTGAAAAACGGGGAGAAATACACACCGATCTAAAGCACTAAAATTGGATGTGGTAATGAACTTCTCTCTGTAGATTTTGATTTCATGTTTTACAAAAGCAGTCAGGAAAGATAAAAGCAGAGGTATTTGAATAAAAAACTGTAATTTTAGTTTAATATGGCAAAATTATTCAAAAATTTCATTTTTACCTATTTTGTACAGTACTGTATCTTATAGGAGTTCTCAGTATTTAAATACCCAGTTTTTATATTAATAATAGTTTGAGTGAGTAAAGACAGATTAACTTACAAAATTTTGTATCATTTTAGGTCGTCCAATGCAATCGGAAAGACCTTGTGTCGGCATAATTCGCGTGTCTGCGTGGCCGCCCGTGTTTGTCAACGTTAGTTACACCTTTTGGATAGTGGTTGCTTGTACATGAACAAAGCGGGCTACGTAGGGTAACACATGATGATGTCAAAGTCATTCAGGGGTTACCTAGGGTCATAATCTGACGACCTATTCGGGACTGTTGTCACTAGTTTTTTGAAGTACCCGGCACTTTGAGAACTTGGCAGTGAAAGGGCCCACATTAGATAGGGAACAAGCTAACAGAGAGCAATTGAATTTGGCTCAACGAAAATCGAAAAAAAAATCGTCAAAAATCATATTTTAGCATGTTCGTAATACGTTTAGTTTAACCTGTTATGGAACAAGCAACCTAATAAGGAACACAAAACACTTACTACAACACTTAAATGGATGGAGATCCATATCTTTGACACTGTTTTTTCCTATAAATGTTCGCTTAGAATATTCTACAGACTTATTCTTCACTTTCATAAGCTATTTCCTGCAAATTTAGAATATGTTTACTCTTTCGGTGGATTACTTAAATCTTTATGCACAAATGCCTTGATTTATATACAGACAATTATCTATTTCTCTCGACCTCCGAAGATCAATGTGTTTATTGTGTAGAGTGAAAATATACGGTTCAAGCTCAATAGGTTCTAAAATTCAATTCAATTCACATTCAAATTAGTTTTATTTTTTTTAGCAAGTAATCATTCAGCCAATACATTACATAATGATACATTATTTACTGTATTATTGGAATAAATATTGACATATTAAGAGGGGAAAAATAGTTATACATAATGTTGAAATGGCATGATATCAAATGCGGGATAGGCCATAATAAGTCTGATGGACTTGAGCATGCCCACCTAAAATATACAAGTATTATGCTTCATAATTTAACTACGGCCAAGACATGACAGACAAGACAGGACCAGGACGCTACAGGACGAGGTCATTGACAATTATTGTTTTAACAAGATCAGGGGTAACGAACATGGTGAACGTGCGAACCAGTAAAGACACTATAAACGAGAAGGATCAAAGGTATTGCAAATTATTGATTGGTCAACTATAGAAATTGAGGGGAAAAATACTGATGACATGTTTTATGACTGATAATCAAAAAAGTTCAATTTAAATACTTATTAATTATCTCGTGTTTAGGATTAAATTTAAAAGCATAATGGTTTTAGAGTTTAGGATACTGTTTACAAGTATGTTCCATATTTTGGGACGAGAGTATTTTACTGAGTAGTTAATTGGTTTGAGATGGTTTTGTTGTGATGTATTTGTTTGCAATTTCTGGTGTTATATGTGTGTAATATCACTATGTTTGGAAAAATAGTTATAACTGAGTTTGGTAGGGTGTTTGAGTTGTAGATACTGAAAAATCGCTGTTGTAGTTTATTTAAATCATAGATGTTAAGAGTTTTTAGATTGTGGAAACTTGGTTTATTATGAGATGTGTATTCAGTATTATTAATGAGACGTATGGCTCGTTTTTGAAGTTTGAATATAGTGTCCAATTTACTCGA